>RJWM01006212.1:0-85932 GCA_004363535.1 Dasyprocta punctata | reverse complement strand
CCACGGATGCTGGGCATGGTGGTGCAGGCCCGTAATCCCAGCACCTTGAGAAGCTGAGACAGGAGGTTCTCAAATTCAAGCCCAGCCTGGGCAACTGAGTAATTTAGTAAGGCTGTCCCAAAATAAAAAATAAAAAGATGAGGGTGTAGCTCAGTGGGAAGGTCCTGGGTTCAATCTCAAACAAAAAAACAAACAAAAAAAAAAAAGAGAGAGAGAGAGAGAAAGGGAGGGAGGGAGGAAAGAAGGGAGGGAAAGAAAAACTTGCTAGACTCAAGTTGGGTAACTTCTCCTCTATAACAGTGACATAGGATACAGAAATACAAACTGAGATGCCACCTCCTGTGGCTTGGGCCATTTCACCTTTTAAACTGAGGCTTATTTTTAAGCACTAAGGATATGACACCATCCCCCAAGTCTAGGAATTTTGGTTTGTCAAGCACTGTGACGAAACCTGAAATACAGTGGAAAGGAAACGATCATGAGAGAGACTTGTAAAGTCAGCAGACGCTTTCCACCGAAGCTCGGCTCCGCCTTCACACACGCACGGGGCGCCCGCGGCGCAATCACAGCCGCTTTGGTCGTGAACGTCCTGCCCTCCCCAGCACCTCGTCCGTGGGGTCCTGGTCACCATCCTGTGCGGTATCACAGAGGGAAGAAGAAACAGCTCGGGAGGAGTCTGCAAGGCCCCGGGAACTAAGAAAAGCCACGAAACCCTGCCCACAGCGAGAAACCCAGGCTTCTGCAGGGAAGAGGCAGCCGCGAACTCAGCACCGGCTGGGTGGGTGGAGAATCACAGACGCCCTTCGAGGCCACCGCGGGCCATGGAATTTCTGAGCAGCTGCAAGGAAACGCAGCACCAGAGCCAACCGAGACAGTGTTTGCTAACGGTCCTGAAAAAACTGGAAGACGCTGTGAAATCATTTTCCACTGCAATCAGCCCATCTGGGTCACCCAAAGCACAGCGCGCCCAGACCTCTGCCGCCCGGGGCCAAGTCACCGCCCCTTTCAGAGCCGGACCACCTGCTTTTCTTGCATTACGTTTATTTCCCCCACCCCACCCCACCCCACCCCCGCCAGATTGTATTTTTATTGGCATAAGAACATAATGGGGGAGTTGGTGCGTGCACAGGACACATCTTCACTCTTTTTCTCATCTCCTTTCCTCTCCTCCCCCCTCCCTCCCTCCAACTCTTGGTCTCCTTCCCTTTCACAAAAGCTCCAGCTCCCTGTTTCCTATGGTCTATCTTTTCTTTGGCTTTTTAAATTATTAATACTTGGGTTTCTCATATAAAAGAAACCACATGATATTGAAGCGTGTGTGTCTGATTTACTTCACTTAACATTATTATCTCAAGGTGCATCCATTTTCCTACAAATAACTCAAGTTTTTTCCTTCTTTATGGCAGAGTAGTACTCCATTGTGTGTAAACACTACATTTCCTGTATCCATTTATCTGCTGGTGGTCATATAGGCTGCTTCCAAGATACGGCTATTATGAATCCATCTTTTTTTTTTATGAATCCATTTTCAAGTGGGTCATTTTTCTCTCTCTGTACTCCCCAGAGATGGGGGCGGGGAGTATTTCTAAAGACGATTTTTTTGTTCCTTTGCTTGCTTGCTTTTTCTTAGACAGGGTCTCGCTGTGCAGTGCAGGCTGGCCTTGAACTCACTCTGCAGCCCAGACTGGCCTCTAACTAGCAGCGATCCTCCTGCCTCAGCCTCCCAAATGCTGGGATCTCAGGCGTGCGCCGTCACGCCCGGGTCCTCACAACCCCTTTCCACACTTTTTTGCGGAAGCACCGGTGAGACGCGCGCCGGAGAGCCCCGCCCGCCCTCCGGGACCTACCAGCGACAGCACTTTGTAGGTGTTGGGGTCCTTGGCCGTGCGCGCGCGCGCCGCCTTCTCCTGCGACTCCTCGCCCAGCTCCATAGGCGCCAGCAGCGACGCGGCCGCCTGCGGGTCCCCGGCCGGCCCTGCGCGGCCCGCGTCGCCGCCGTCCCGCCGCTCCATGCCCGCGCGCCCCGCCGCCCGCCGCGCCTTTAAGGCCGCCGCGCCCGCGCCTTCCTGTCGCCCGCCGCGGGGCTATTTCGGGCCGGGCCGGGGCGGGGCCGGCGCGGGTCCCCAGCCGGGCCGCCGCCAGGGGTCGCCGCGGAGCGCGCGCGGGACTGGCTTGCTGCGCTCTGCGCGGCCGCGAGGGTCCCACGGCGGGAGCAGAGCGCGGGCTGCCGCGCAGCCCCGGAGCGCCCTCGTGTGCTCCGGGTCACCGGCCGACCGCGCGAAAAGAGGCGACTTGGCAGGAAGAGGTCTGTACCCCCACGGGGCTCGGTCCCCTTCCGAGGGATCCGCAGGGCGCCTGTGTGCACCGCCGCCTCGACTCATCTGTCCTCTCTGGCCTTGCCGCCCTCAGGAACTAATAAAGTGTCTTACCCGTGGTCTGCTCAGTCTGGAGGGGGGACAGGACCGGCGGGCAACCCCCACCCTCACTCTGTAACCTCACCCCCACCCTCACCCCCTACCGTCTCCCCTGTGACCCCCACCTTCTCCCCTACCCTCACCCCTAACTCGGGTGAGCCGCACAGCCAGTCTGCGGAGAGGCAGAGCCCCTTGCTCCGGGCGGATTCTGCCCTTGCTACCTGGGAGCCGGCTTACGGCCACCTAACAAAGACGGCCCGCACTAGTTCCCAGCTCACCGACTTTCCCAAACTGGCCTCCAAGTTTTCCTTTGTTTCCGTGATCAGATTCAAGCACAGAGATTTTCTGCACTGAGATTGGTCAAGCGTCTGAACTGTTAAAAACAACTCCAAAGTGGCTTCGAACCTGACAACACAGGTTCGCGTGCAACCATCGTGTATCTGTATCGTGTGGAGCTCAACAATGTGGGCTTTTATTTTTGTTGTTGTTGTTGTTTGAATTTTTTTTTTCTTTTGAGACAGGATCTCACTGTGTAGCCCAGGCTGGTTGCCTCAGCCTCCCAAGGGCTGCGACTCCAGACAGGTGCCCCCACGCCCAGCAAGGGTGTACCCAGAGGCAAAGTCAAGGCAGCGCTTAGGGTCACAAGTCAAATGTCTCCTGCCAGCCAGCGGGAGCTTTTGTGCAGCGGTGGCTCCTGTACCCCTAAAGGGTGCAGCATTTCCTTAGCGATATTTTACGCTGAGGGGAGACAGACTTCTAAAGGAGCAGAAAATGGAGAGGGCTTTGTAGATTACAAAACGTTGTCTACTAAAATCAGAAAAGCAATGCCTTCGGACTTTTAAGAGCCAAGCGAAAGGGAACACATCTGCAGGGCGGGGCCGCGGACGGCCACCAGGATGTGGCCGGCCTCTTCTCACACTGCCCCCTGCACCGGTGGAGCTTTGCAGGTCGTTATGAAAAGCTGATTAAAATTCTAAACGCAGAGGAACAGAAACCGAGCCAGGATTCAATCACACGGTTCAGCGGTGGGCAGCGCGGTGTCTCGCTCCCGCCTCCTGGGTGCGAAACGGTTGCAGGAAGGGACTGGGCAGCCAGGGCGGGTGCGCGCGGACCGGTGACTGTTTGTCCCCAGCCCTCTGCGTGCCACGCGGGCAGCGCTAACTGTACAGCGCCGGAGACTCTCTCTACACTTCCCCAAGGCTGTGGCTGACACCGCTATGTCGACATTTCCCCCTGGATCCCTGCACCGTTGGACAACGGAGATGAGGACGGAATAGCAAACGAAACCGGTCTGTGGATGCTTAGGCTCTGCCTGCTCTGGGCTGAGAAATGACTCCCAGTTTTGCAAAGATGCAATCCGCCCTAACGACTTTAGCAGCTGCTCGGGGCTTCTCCAGCATTCTCAACCACAACAGCCAAGTCTAAAACGAGAAAACCACACAGCTATTTAATCTTTAGAGGCCTGGGGAACACAAAAAATGCTTTTCCATGGCGTTAGTTCTTTTTAAATATTCGGTGTAACATTCTGATTGGCTCTTGTCTGTCAGCACCGCATCCTCTGCAACAAGATAACTGTGGAAAACTGTGACCTTGCACACATTGAAAGGAGTCTCTGAGCCTTGGTTTCCTCATTTAAAACAGATTTTACAAACTGAGGGTGGTGGCACATGCCTGTAATCCCAGCACTCAGGAGGCTGAGGTAGGAGGATCACTGGGAGTTCAAGGCCAGTCTGGGCTGCATAGTGAGCTGAAGGCCAGAACTACATAGCCAGACCCTGTCACAAAATTTAAAAAAAAAAAAAATGGAGCAAAATACACAGGGAAGTAAGAGTCAGTCAGATACAATGGGTGTTACAGGAACTGGAACAAAATGGGAAATACCTTCCTTACCTCAAGGGAGCTGCTATCTATAAATCTTCACTTCTGGGTTCGTAAAAATCTCTGCCACCCAATTCTGTCCTATTTATTCATTTTTAAAATTTATTTTTGAGAAGTTTTGTTTTTTGTTTTTGTTTTTTTGAGACAAGTTCTTGTGATGTAGTCCAGGCTGCCTCAACCTCACTTTGTAGCCCAGGCTTGCAGGGATCTTCCTGTTTCAGCTTCCCAAAATGTTGGGATATTAGGTGTACACCACCATGCCTGACTTGGAATTAATTTCTTAATTTCATATTCAATTGGCTTATTGCTAATGTACACAGTACAGTAGCAATTTTTGTATATTTATTTTTGTATATTTATTTTGTATCCTGTGACCGTGCCAAAATTGTTGAATAGCTCTAATAGTTTTACTTGGTTTAGATCAATAGGCTCCTTAGAATTCGCTAAATACAAACATTTAAAGCTATGGATTTCCTTCCATATGTAAGACACACATTACATAATGCAGGGAAAGCAGTTCTATACTTATATCCTACAGAGAGAGTTTGCTGATTGTTTCACATTTCTGTAGCTGGAATTCCATCACAGATTTTTAAATAAATGCTCAAAATTTAGACATTTGTTTCAATTTTTATATATTAGCAACTGAATCAATGTTTTGTTTTGTTTTGTTTGAGCCAAGGTCTCGCTATGTAAAGTTCAGGATGTCTTTAAACTATGTAGCCCAGGCTGGCCTCGAACTTATAGTGATCCTCCTGCCTCAAGTCTCCAGAGTGCTGGGATTACAGGCGCATACCACCATGCCCGGTTTGAGTCAGTATTTTTAAACACATCGTGGAAATCAACAAAGCGTACCTGTGGAACTGACTGAACCTTAGTTTTCCAATTTGCAAGCTCTATTCTAAGAGTGTACCAGCGGTGCCTGTGTCTTAATCACTTTCTTCTTTGTTTCTGGGGCAGAATCCTTGATATCCACAATAGGAAAGAGGGTCTTCTCCTAGGCATTCACAGCCTTTTGATAAACACTCTCTTAATTTCTCTTTTGGTTAACCGACCGTTGGCATGCAGCCATACACTAGACCTGGTCCGCTGGTTTTGTGTACTGCAACTCAGCTGAATTTATGTATCAGTCGTACTAGGTTTTGGGTGCAGCCTTTGAGGCTTCCTGTAGCAAAGATACTGTCATCAGCATGAGTGACAGTTTGATGTCCTCGTTTCTGGTGTCGATTCAGTCTATTTCTTTTGCTCGATTCTTCTGGCTAGGGTTTCCGGAACGATGTTGCATAAAAGTGGAGAAAGTGTGCGCTCTTGTCTCACTCCACGCCGTAGAGAGAAAGTTTTTGTAGGGGTCAGTGTAATTTTAGGTGTTAGCTTATTGCTATAGTTTATGTCTCAATGTCCGATGTCCTCCCCCCACCAGCCTCAGGCTCATAGGCAGGGCTTTCGGTGGGTGGCTGGATCCCGGGTGTGTGACACTGGATTTGTCCCCAGGTGACAGGAAGCCTCACCCTGAGTGTGGGAGGCACCAACTGATGGGGTTAGAGTGTGAAAGGAGAGTGGCCACAATCTGTCCATCCGTGCCCCAGCTGTGATTGAGCTCTCTCCAGCTTGAGCTGGGCCGCTTTCTGTCCTCAGGACTCTGCAGAGAGATGGCAGAGGTCGCCACAAGGAGAGGCACACAGGAGGTGGTGCAGAGGCGCTCAGGTGCCTGGATGGCCGCCTGTCACTCGGCTCCTCCCTTCTTGCTGCCGTGGAGTCCTACCTGGCTCTCTGTTCTTCAAGCTGTGTTCCTCCTCTTACCATCCGCGGGAGGCTGGGATCTGTCCCTGTGCACCAGAAGTCTAGCCGGGAACTGTCCCCATGGGAAGACTTCCCCAAGGCAGCAGGGTTTGAGCAAACCTTACAGGACCAGTGAGACCTAGGCGGAGACCGAGAGGGAAGTACACATTCCAGGACCCAGAGCCACCCACACAGACACTCGGTGACAGAGTCACAGGCACCAGGTGGGGACAGACGAAGCCCCTTACAGAAGGGACGTGGGGACCGTGGGGACCGTGTGGTATCCTGAGCAATTCTCTCTACAACTCAAGAGACACAACCAGGCCTGGTGGCGCACACCTGTGGTCCCAGCACTTTGAAAGCTGAGAGAGGAAGACCACCATGAGTTCGAGGCCAACCTGGGCTACACAGTGAGATCAAGGCCAGCCTGAACTGCATAGCGAGACTTCAAAAAAAAACCAAAAAGAAATACAGAATTGCAGTTAGCACTGTGGTAAAATGTCCAGGGGCTAGGAAGATGGGTCACTGGAGTATCTGAATCAGCCTGTGGCAGGGTTAGGATGTGGTCAGGGGGGAGAAGCTCAAGCAAAGATTTGAGTAATATCTAGGGCTGGGCTAGAGGAAGTGGAAACGAGACCACAACAGACTTAGTGATCTTGAAATGCAGCTTTTGTTGGTCAGAAGAACCACATGTAACCACGAGTCAGACCCTAGAGATTGTCCCATCTCAGTTCAGAAGCCACAGGGCCATGGGGTTCCTTTCACATAGGACAGTGATTTCAGAACCTCCAAGGTGCCGGGCATGGTGATGCACACCTGTAATCTCAGCACTCAGGAGGCTGAAGCAGGAGGATCACTGTGAGTTCAAGTCCAGCCTGGGCTACACAGCAAGATCTTATCAAAAAAGAAAAAAAAAAAAATCAAGGTCCCTAACACTGCTGCAGACTTGGAAATCAGAAGGGGCGAGGCATCTAAACTCATTCATAAAAAAACTTCAAATGTCAGTGATAACATACCTTTGAAAGTAATTCGAGCACACACATTTTGAAAATAAGGACAGAAACAGTGAATTAGGTAAAATACACAGCTATATCTGTATTTGCATCTCATGTCCAGTGGAGATGCTCCTTGATTTACAATGGGAGGGCATCCTGATAAAACACTGATGCTGAAAATACTACAAGTCAAAAATGAGGGGCCTTAGCCAGGTGTGACAGCACATACCTGTAATCCCAGCACTTGGGTGGCTGAGGCAGGAGGATTGCTGCAAAATAGAGACCAGCCTGGTCTACAAAGTGAGCTCAAGGCCAGCCTGAACTGCATAGCGAGACCCTGTCTCAAAAAAAAAAAAAAAAAAAAAAAAAGAGTTTATAGAAGTCAAAAATATATTTAGAACTGGGAGCAGTGGTGGTACAAATGAAAATATATTTAATTCTATTTAAAAAGAAAGTGGACATTTTATGTGAATCTTATTTGCAAATGCATAATTTGAAACTAAGTGAAAAATGTTATACATTTGAAAGAATATTAGAAAACAGGTGACAGAAAGATATTGAGGAGGGAAGTCAGTGAAGTTTTGTTGTTGCTGTTTTAATTTTTTGTTTGCTGTTTGTTTGTTTTTGATTTTTGAGACAGGCTCTATGTAGTTCAGGCTGTTCTTGAACTTGTGGCCGTCCTCCCACCTTAAAAATTGTTTTTTTGAGGGCCGGGAGTTTGGCTCAGTGCCTTAAGTGCCTGCCCTGGCAGGCGCGAGGTTATGAGTTCAATCCCCGGTGCCGCAAAAAAAAAAAAAAATTTTTTTTTTGTTTTGGTTTTGGTTTGGTTTGGTTTTTTGACTGGGTCTCACATTGTAGTTCAGGCTGATCCTGAACTCACTATGGAGCCCAGGCTGGCCTCCAACTCAACAGTGATCCTCCTGCCTCAGCCTCCCGAGTGCTGGAATTACAGGCATGCATCACCATGCCTGACTTGTTTTGGTTTTGAGACACAATCTCACTCTGTAGTTCAAACTGGCCTCAAACTCATGGCGCTCCCCCTGCTGACATGATTACTGGTGTGTGACACACACCCAGCTTGTTGTTGTTTTAACTTAATTTGAGTTCTGAACATCGTGAGTGGTGAACACCCCATCCTTGGTTAGGATGGGAAGTGGGGCGTCTTGTGCTTTGTCCTCAATAGTTGGAACTTCCAGAAGCTTTTCACGGGATTGTAGGCTTGGCAAACTGCAAAACGATGCTAGATGGATTCACCTTGGTCATTGTTACGCTGTCTTCAGAACAGGAACTTTTGGACCTTAGAAAGGCTGCAAACTGTAAAACTCAGTCGAAGTCCAAAGAAATGTGCGTACGGTTTTCAAAACCGGCGTGCAGAGTCGTGGATCACGGAATCAGGCCCAGGAGGAGGTTACCAGGCCCGAGGCTGGGCATAGCCTCGCCCCCATCCCTGGCAGCCATGGCCTGTAGGACGGGATAGAGCCTGAGCAGAACAGGAAGGAATGTCCGCAAGGAGCCACGCCCAGCAAGCCACACCTGAGCTTGGGGACAGCTACCAGACGCTGCCCGGCCACGGCTGCCAAGATGGAGCTGGGCATTGGCAACAAAGGCCCAAAGCAACCGTGACTGACGCAGACTACCGCAGGCTGCACTGTAACCGGCGCCTGGGTCCTCACGATGAGTACTCCCGGTGCCTGTCTGTCAAACACCCTGCATTGTCCTTTCTAAACTTCTGAGGTCCTTGCCGATGGTCCTCCGTGCTGAGCAAGTGAGTCCCTCCCCTCTGCCCCACGATGCTCGGTGCCTGTCACATCCCCACACTCAGTACGTAACAGTAGCGATCACATCTTGCTGTCTGCTGTATCTTAGGTGCTGTACCTGGCTCATGCTAAGTCACTTCATCCTCTCAAACTCTAGGAGCTGTGTACACTGCTATTACTATCATCACCAAATTTGTTTGTTTGTTTTTGAGACAGGGTTTCGCTATGCAATTCAGGTTGGCCTTGAGCTCACTTTGTAGCCCAGGCTGATCTTGAATTTACAACGATCCTCCTGCCTCAGTCTCCTGAGTGCTGAATCGTCACCATTGTATGGGTGAGGAAACTAAGGCAAATTGAGATGAACACAATGCATAGTGAACTGGATGGTGAGATAGTCTCAAACACGATTGTTTTGCACAGGTGCAAAGCCTGCTTCCTAAGTACACTCCCTCACATGCTCCGCCCCTGGCTGCGCCTGCTCTATTAGGAGGCTGAGCTCGGAGCAGTGGCAGAAGAGGCGAGGAGTCTGTGCCCCGGGTCTGTGAGTCCTAACTAAACAGCACCAAACAAAACCATGCCGGGGCTGCTGCGGCTGGGTGGGAACAGAGGGAGGGAAATCACACCACCGGCCGAGAAAATGCTTTGGAACAATCATCACTTCAAAGCTCCAGTTGCTCTATTTAAGAGTTGCAGGACTGTAACCAAGATTTAATTTTCTGCTTTCCCATGCTTACAGAATGAGAATAATACTGCTGCTTGCCCTCCAATCTCAGAAAGACCCACTTGAAGTATTAATTAGGATTCTGCCAGATGTGATAATTCACAACTGTAACATTAGCACTCAGGAGGCTGAGGCAGGAGGATCCTTGCCAGGGTCACATAGTGAATTCAAGGCCAGCCTGAACTACATCGCAAGGCTGTGTCTCAAAATAATGATAATAATAATAGTAATAATAATAATAATTAGAATGCTGGGCATGAAAGTGCTTTGTAAATTTTAAGGAACTGTTTGGGCTGGTGAAGTTGTCCTTGTCACAGTTAGTAAGGATTACTAGTAGTTCCAGTTAAAGCCAAAATACCCCTAAAGGAGAAATTTGCCACTCTGTTTGTTTCATCTAAAACTCAATTTAGTTTTTTTCATGTTTCAATAAATATTGACAAAAAGAATATGGAAACACTGTATGCTTTAAAAATACTCATTTCCAATTTCGTCCCATGAATACTAAAAAACAAAAAAAAATTTTTTTTTTTGTTTAACCCTCAAAAGAAATACACAGGCTTAAACCACAGAGAAAGCAAACTGGTTTTTCTGAGCAGCTCCAAAAGACACTCTACCCTGAGGTTATAGTTGTATAAATTTGACATGTCTGAGAAGCCAAGTAAAGTTCTAAATACGCAAAACTGTGGGCAAGAAAATGATCCTTTGTTTCAATATAAACTTTGAGTTTAAAAAAAAAAAAAAATCTGTGCTTTTCGCTGTCTTAGCCACACCACCCTGCCTTGGAGCCAGCTGGGTATGGACTAAACCTCCTCAAACTGTTGCTGTTTTTCGGAACTCAGTTCTGAATCTGTGGGAGGCTGAATTGCTGCTGCTCACTGCCCCTTCATTTTCTAGCACAGAACCTCCGAAGAACTCGAGGACCCAGACGGTGAAAGCTTCCTCAGGAAGCAGTTTCCTCAGCTCACAAGCAGAGGAGTCCTGGGCAGTGTCAGGAGTCAAGTCATCTGAGTCTTCGACAAGGTCTTGCCGGCCACACGGAGCATCAAGATGCCTCATGGTCGGGGGGCCAAGACAGAAAGCTTGGGGGAGGCTGTGCACGGGGCCTCATGGGTGTGCAGGGTCTCAGGGCTGAGGAGGAAGCAGCAGCCACTGCTTCCTCTGTATCATCTTCCTCCTGTGCTTTAATGAGGGCCACACCAAGAGAAGAGCCTGTGTCTGGGACACCAAGTGGTCCTCAGACTCCTCAGGGCACCTCCTCTCCCCCAACTGCCGTGGCTTCCAGTGAAAACAGTCCATGCAATGAGGGCTCTGGCCACACCTACGAGCTTGTCCCCGTCTTGGGCCTCACTTAGAATGGGATACAGGATACCGAGGTCCAGGGCATTCCCAAAGCCGACCTCCTGATACTCATCCTCAGTGCAGTCATTATGAAGGCAGCCGGCTCAGTGAGGAGGCCCTCAGGGCACTGCTGAGAGGCAGGAAGGTGTTAGGTGAGAGGGCGCATGGTGTTATTGGGGATCCCTGGAAATTCATCACAGAGGACTTGGTTCCGGAAGGGTACCTGGTGTACCAGCAGGCTCCTGACCGTGATCCTGCTCGCTGTGAGTTCCTGTGGGGTCCCAGGGCCCAGGCTGAAACCCCCCTTACATTCAGCCTTGATGGCACAGACCCCAGGTCTCACCCACACCTCCACGAGCAGCCTTTGAGAAGGGAGAGAGGTGCGCTCAGGGCCTCTGAGGGGCAAGACGTGTGACAGGGACAGGAACAGTGTGTTCCACAACCATGCCACTGCTTAGTTCCACACTGTGCGAAATGAGGCCCAATCTCAGCTTATGTGTCTGCAACCAGGCCATTTTCTAAGCCTCAAAGGGCAGGGGAGGGAGTGAGAAGACCATGTATGTCTTGACGTGTGTTCTGTTGGGGTTATCTGGACATGGACATGTGTTTCCTCTGTGACCTTTTGAAATCTTAGTCCTTTTTTGTGATGTTCAAGTAGCTCTCAAATCTTCGTCGAAGAATGGAATGGACCTCACATGTATGTTTATTTTTCTGGGTTTGTATTTGACTGTGATTTCTGTTGAGAATGTGATTTTGTGTGACACTGATCACAAATTTATTTTGCTTTTCCATTCCAAGTGTAAGAATCTTTCCTGTCCTGTTAGACAAACAGAGAAAACTTTCTTTCATGTGGTCAAATAGAATAGGGCTAGGAATTTCCTTGGAACTGTTTAAGAAGTTTACTTGAATTTATACAGCACCTAGAAATAGACACAAATATGAAAATCAGTTCTGGGATTCTTATTTCCTTTTCCTGACTGTCCTGTACTATTAAAAACATGTGTATACCTAAATTTGCTTTGTTTACTTAATTATATTTGGGAAATTTGCTGTCAATAAACAAATCCATCCGTTGAAAAAAATAAAAACTAAAAATTTTTTTTTTAAAAATCTGTGTACTTTTCAGGGCAGTCTATGCTGAGCTGAATAGCCCTGCCTCGCCCCTCTGCCCACATTACTGCATCCAACAGGAACCACGAAGGCGCTGCTTGTGGCCGTACGTTGCTCCTCGTTGCCCCGACCCGGACGGTTCTCACTTCCTCTGCCCTGTATTGCTTTCAGGTAATAAAGCAACACTCAGTAACCCTTTCCTAAGGACCCTTCTGGGGCTCCTTGATTCTCTTTCCCACTCTGTTTCTTCCTTTACAAAGATGATGATGATGATGATGACAATGGTATCGTCATACAGTTGGGCATCAATCATGGTTTCTATCGAGATGTCACCCCAAAATCTCATGCACTCATAGGTGGGGTTGTGGAAGGTGATTGGATCATGGAGGTGTGATGCTCATCACTGGATTAATCCACTGATGAGTTAATCGCAAAAGGAGATGTTCAGAGGTGAAGCCTGATTGGAGGAGGTGGTCACTGGGAACGTGGCCTGGAAGGTTCTCCCTCCCTCCTCCCTTGATCTTGCTGCTTTCTGCTGCCCTGCCATGGACTGTTCTCCTCAGCCATACCCCTCTGCCATGTGGCCCTGCCTTGGAGCTAGCCAACTCTGGACTGAAACCTCTACAGACTGAGCTGAAATAAACCTCTCTTTCCTTACAGTTATGAGTGTCAGGTATGTGTGCCAGTGACAAAGACAGTAACTAAGACAGCATAATAACATAAAGGATTATTATCATTATTATGATTAAAGACTAAAAATTTTTAACTACCCTGGCTATCAGTAGACAGAAGAGATTAGAAGATAAGATCCCTCTAGAGAAACAGTATTTTGAATGACTCTCCTGCATATAGAAGAAGTTGGTAATGGAAAAGAATTCAATTTATGGAAAAGACTCTTGGCTTCCCCAGCATCATCTGTTTCCACTCTTCCCACCATTATTAGAATGAACCCTTGCACGAGTCTTAGAATTGGGAATGAACAGCAGGCAAACCTAAAGGGAAGAAGAAAATGTGCTTAGCAATCCAATGATTTCAGCTGGTTCTGTTTAATTCAATCACTGGTTTCATCACCAAATCCCTGGGCCTGGTGACTGCCACACAAACGGCTGGGTCCAGAGCACTGGGTCGTAGCTAAGTGAGCCTGAGCAGGTCCAGGGGTCCTCACCAGAACCCCAGGCCAAGGAGGCCAGGGCCCCAGCTGAGGTCATGCGTCTCTCAGACCAGTGACTCAGGGAAGTGCAGTACATGAGAACTTCAGGAAGGTGTACGTGTTTTGGAGAAAAAAAAAAAACCTCATCTTATGATACCATTTTATTTCTGAAAAGTTAAATCAAAATGCTTATTTTAGTTTGTTTTGTTTTGAAATGGGGTCTCACTATGTAGTGTAGCCTGGCCCTGAATTCACTTTGTAGACCAGGCTGGCCTCACTGTGATCCTCCTGCCTCAGCCTTCTGAGTGCTGAGATTACAAGTGTGCACCACCACACCCAGCTGCAAGAAGGATATGGATTTTGAGATGTTGTGAGATGCTGCCTGCATTCTACCATCCTTCCAGCTCCTGTGACAGCGGTCCGACTATTCTTACCAGACCCCGGTCTGAAAGGAGAGTGGGTGTCAGCAAGACTACCAGCTTGGAGGGCAAGAGCAGGACACACAAATTCCATTAGTAGAGGAGGCTGAAGCAGGAGGATCTCTGTGAGCTCAAGGCCAGCCTGGGCTAGAGAGTGAAAGCCAGCCTAAACTGCACAGCAAAACCTTGTCTCAAAAAACCAAACCAAATCAAACCAAAATAAAAAAGATTTTTGATTCCGGGACGTAAAAAGAATCCAGATGTGTTGCATACATGTACCAACTCCCCACGATGAATGTGAGCACTGTGTGCCACAAACACGGATGGATAAAAAGAAAATTTGAAAAGATTCCTGAACCATCTCCAGTTACTTTGGGGATGAACTGTGGTTTGTTTGTTTGGTGACAGAAGAGGACAGAGGAGCTGCTGTCCTTACAAACGCCTGAGCTCCAGGAGTCACAGCTCGGCTTCAAAGCAAGCGGCAGGGTGCACCTGCTCACCTGGCTGGGGCCCTGGGTGCCCCTGGGAAATGCACACATTAAGCCAGTCAGAGGGACAAACAGGGCTCATGCGATTCATGAAGTATGAATTCATTCATTCATTCAAAATCACCTACTAAGTGTCTGGCATGTGCCAGGTACTCAATAAATGTCTTTGGAGTCAAAAAAGCAATCCCCAACCACATGATAGCATCATGAGTTTTTGTTTGTTTGTTTGCTCGTTTGCTTGCTTGCTTTTCTGCTATTTTTCAGACATGATCTCACTGTGTAGTTCAGGTTGGCCTTGAACTCACTATGTAGTATGATGGGCCTTGTACTCATGGTGATCCTCCCGCCTCAGCCTCCCGAGTGCTGAGATCACAGGTGTGTACCACCACACCCCTCAAGCTGTTCTTCTATTAGTTGATTCTTCTCTTCATGTTTGTAAATTTGGAGTAGGGAAACTTGGTGGGTTTTATAAGAGAAAAAAATATGAAGACACACATTGTCCTTAGGGGCAGGTGTTTAAGTAGGAAGTGGCAGGAGAGAGTCCACACCTGCAATGATAGGTGCCCTGGTAATCTGAAGAGACCAAGGGTAAGCTCAGTGGTGGAGCATTGCCCTGAGGTCTCCTGACGTAGCCTGATTGTGTAAAAGAACCCTGATAAAATCCTAGCACACAGTAGGAAGCTGTTTGCTAATTTCATGAATGGAACCTAAGAACTCTAAACTGCCTGGTTTACTTTGGAAATGTAGAACGGGCACCTTGATTGGGAAGTCAGTCAATTACCCCAGTTCGACACACATTTCTGGAGTGAGATATGGCACTGCATGCCTGTAATCTCAGCACTCAGGAGGCTGAGGCAAGAGGACTGCTGAGAGTTTAAGACCAGCCTAGGATACACAGTGAGTTCAAACCTAGTCCCTGAATTGCATAGCAAGACCTTGTCTTAAAAAAACCAAAAAACAAAAACAAAAAACAAAAAACAACTAGGCACGGAGGCTCATGCCTGTAATCACAGTACTCGGGGGAGCTGAAGGAGGAGGATTAATGTGAGTTGGAGGTACAGCCTGAAGTACATAGCAAAATCCAAACAAACAAATAAACAAAACCCCAAAATACCAAAGAAACAGCAATAACAATAAATAAATAAATAAATAAATAAACAAACAAACATTTCTGAGTTGGGCTTTTATTCCTTTAAAAACTGTGCTTACCTTCAAATGAGCCTGGGTTCAGAGAGGCCTTCTTTACAGCAAAGCCCATGGAGAAAGGGACCTTTCAGAGCCCTCAAAAAACATGAAAAGGTTCTTTGAAACCCAACACATCTGGAAACTGACTTTGGATGAGCTGTTGCTGGCTGCCATGAGCCCTTCCAGCAGACTCAGTGACTGCCTTTATGCTTCGAATTTAATCGTTCGCTTATTCCTGCTCCTCTCAATAAACTAAATATTCTGAACTTTCCACTGTTCCCTAAACTAATGGCATAAGCAGCTCTATCCTTTTCCCTGGTGCTTTCCCCGAAGATCTGCGTATCTAAAGCTCTACGAGGGGATGATAGCACACAACTGTAATCCCAGCACTTGGGAGGCTGAGGCAGGAGGATCATCATGACATCCAGGCCAGCCTGGGTACATAATGAGACCCTGTCTCAAATAATAAAGAAGTAAATAAAAACTTAAAAAATAAAATGCTTCTTTCTGCAGAGTTCCTCCAGCAAGGCCACCCTGTGGGTGCCTCAGCTCCATCCACAGTTTCTAAGGAAAATGAAGTCCAGGGCAGGAAAGGAATTCGAGGGACCTAGGACTTCTGGCCACCAGGAGCTACAGCGGCTCCTGGGGTAACCGGGAGCTGCAGTGTGAGCCCAGGGCTTCTGGATGATTCTTCCAGAGCTCACAGCTGGCCACTGAAACAACTGTCTTTTTCTGCTCTTTTTTATTTTTATGTTTTCAGGTTCCAGGCCTTGGAAATCTGCCAGAGGGGCCCATGAGTAGCCTCAGGAGACCTCCGCCCCCACCCGGCTAGTTGTCAGCCAAAAGCCCCAAACCCCTGTGCTGGTCACTGAGCCCTGTCCCCAGGGAGCAGGGAGATGGGCAGTGAGCCAGGTGATAGGCAGCAGAAAGCAGCCCTTGTGGGGAAGGAGCCTCTGATGACTGGGTCAGGGTCAGGGTTCTTCGCGCCTCTTTCCCTCTGGAGACCTCAGATAGTGTGGCACTTGTGACCTTGTGCAACTGACACCCCTTCCCACTGAGATCTGCGTGGGAGGGGAGGAAGTCTGCGCTCTGAGCTCCCAGCCGCCTGGTCTGCAAAAGTGGTCTCCTGGGGCCTTGAGAGAAATGCGTTTTTAAGGTCAGCAATGGCCTGCTTTGTTTGTTACACACACACACACACACACACACACACACACACACCCTTTTAAAGTAGAAAATACAGGGCCGGGGATATAGCTCAGCAGCACAGCGCCTGCTCAGCACCATCAGGTCCTGAGTCCGATTCCCGATATCCAACAAAATAACTAAAGTAGTAATCTGTGCCTGTAATCCCAGCCCTCAGATGGTAGAGGCACGGGGAAGGTGATCATTCTGTAGCAAACGTGTGCTAATACCAATCAAAATGTCAGTGCACAGAAATAGCTTGTGTGGCTGGTGGCCTTGAGCGTCACCACGCTCCCCAAGGCAACGGGCAGGAAGCACCGCGCAGGGCATCGCTGCAGTAAACACAGGGAAACCCGGACTGTCCACAGGAAGCCACCTGCTCCCTAACATAAAATAATTTGAGGGAACAATATATTCCCTGTACCTGACTTAGCCCTGTCTTCATTTGCTGTTGATTGACTTTCACCGCTGCTTTTCCTGGCCCGATCTAATTTTTCCTCAGTCAATCATAACTGGGCAAAACCTTTTAGTCCCAAAGCATTTGGGCATATATATGATTGCACATAAGCCCCCAAACCACCAGCTGGGAAGACACTAAGGTTTACAAGGTTTGGTGACTTGTGTGTGATCCTGCAAGTCCATTCAGGGGGTTGCTGGGGCAGGAGATTATAAATGGGCGGACTGGAAGAAAGTGGACTTGACCAGTCAATTACCAGTTACAGGAGACATGCGCAGAACCGTTCCCAAGGCCCTGGAGGTGGAGGCAATCAGAGAGCGCCATCTTCAATTGTTCTCGCGAGAACTCCAGCTGTGGTGGCACCGGTGCGGGCTTTTCCTATGGGATATAGGGAGGACAGCTTTTCTTACCTTTGGTTGGGCTAGGGCTCTGCAGAGCATGTTTCTGTTCTCTTCTTACCTTAAATAAATGTGAAACCTCGCTAACTTTTGTCCTTGTCGGGACCAATTCTTTGTTCAGGACAGAAAGAGCCTAGAAACCACCTTGAGAAGCAGACTCCTTCGCTTGGGGTAGGCGGTGAATGCGATCATGTGTCAGCGGACGAGGGGCACTGAAACAGGCAGACATGCGAATGTACCGTGTTAGAAGATGCAGGTAGCTCAGTAGATCACAGATGATCGATGATGGACACACACACCGTGATGGCTGTGTTTGCAACTCAGTCATCTGATGAGCTGACCTTCCACAACTCAAGACCACTCTGTCTTTATTGTTAATATTTTTTTTGCCTCACCTTCAGTCACCTTGCTCTTCTGTGACCCACAGATGTGTCATAGATTTCACTATGTCTGGTGCCAGGTACAGTTGCACATACCTGGGGGCCAGTGTGGGCCACACAGTGAGTTCAAGACGACTTCGAATACCGTCGTGAGACCCTGTCTCAAAAACAAAAGAAAAAACACAAAGCAAACAAACAAACGAGAAACCCCATGCCATATCTCAAGATTTTTAACTTCTTTTTATCTCTGTAATTGACAGATAAATTAAGGCCATCTTTCATTTATTCATGAGGGATTATAAAAAATTACAGTGAGCTGGGTGTAGTGGTGCAAGCCCATAATCCTAGCATTTGGGAGGCTGGGGCAGTAGGATCACCACAAATTCAAGGCCAACCTGGGACTAAATAGTGACTTCAAGCTCAGTCTTAACTACATAGCAGGACCCGGTCTCAAAAAAAAAAAAAAAAAAAGGTGAATGTTCACATTTTAAAAATACTACATTAAGAAGCACATTACCATGAATGCCTCTCAAAATAGTCCCTTTCTAGCTGAACACTCATGTCCTACTGTTCTGGCCACAGCAACCCGAGCAACTCTATGGAAGGTGACAGTAGGCAATGTAGCAAGTACGGGGGATTCTCTTCTGTCTTGTCTTTGAGGCCCAATATGGTTCTCTCACTTTTGCTTTACTCTGATCATTGTTATTATTATTAATAAAAAAATTTTAAAACAGACACAATACTACTGTTCTGGCCACTTTCTGAAGCAATTCTGGAAGTCTCTCTTTCAGAAGGGTCTGACTTGTGCCGTAGTGGCTGCCTCGTTGACTCAAAACACTTATTTTTCATGATCATGCTGAGTTCTTTGTTTGTTCAATTTTTTTTTACTTTGTTTTTCAAATCCATTTTATTCATGGATAAAGAGAAAGAAAAAAGAAGAAGAAGAAGAAGAAGAAGAAGAAGAAGAAGAAGAAGAAGAAGAAGAAGAAGAAGAAGGGGAGGAAGAAGAAGAAGAAGAACTAGAACGAAATTTCAAAACATGTCAATCAGGGGGCAACAATGGTACATACATTGTTCAGTTGGTTTTTGGAAGGTATTGCTGATTTGGAAGGTATTGTTGGTTTTGGAGGGTATTGCTGCGGTACGGCTGGGCTTGAACTCACTGTGTAATCCAGGCTGGCCTCCAACTCACACCAGTCCTCGTGCCTCAGCCCATGTTGCCCTCAAATTTATGGGGAATTCTCCTGCCTCAGTGCCCTGATTGCTGGGATTCCCAGTGTGCACCACAACACCCAGCTCAACCTCCTCCTATGTAGGGCACCCATCCCATAAGACCAACCTTGTCCTAATGTGGGCTCATGTTAATCAGCTGCATAGACCCTGTATCGAGATGAGCACTCATTCCAGAACACTGTGAGTTAAGACTTCAACACAGAACTTGAGGACACAGTTTAAAACTCATAAAGTAGTCCCTGCTCTGCAAATAAGAAAGGGACATGCTGGTGACAGTAGTGACACAGTGGCAGACAGAGAAGAGCCAGCTGATGCTGGAAACGAAGGGGCAGAATTTAGACAGGGGACACTGGGTGGGGGCAGGAAGATAGTACAGAGCACGCACAAAATACATTTAAAATCAAGAAGGAGACTAAACAGGAGGAGTGCGCACACATGGTAATGAGCAGGGTCTTCACCAAAATGCTTGGTTACGTCTGGAACAGCCAATTTGAAAGGTCAGGATGGGCTGCAATACATTTATAAATCTGTCCTTCAATTATGGTCCTATGGTTTTAAATTCTGCGCCTGGAAAGGAAAGCTTCCAGGCATGTAAAGCATCCAGCTGTTTAAACCTGACCTGGTGGCCCGTGCCTGTAATCTCAGCACTCAGGAGGCTGAGGCAGGAGGATCTCTAAGAGTTAAAGGTCAGCTTCGGCTACACAGTGAGACCCCATCCCCCACCCCACCTCCCCAAATCAGTAAAATTAGTAGGAATATTCATTCAAATGAGAAACGCCCATGTGTGCAATCGGATGGTCTGTGACGTAGTTTTGTTCTTGCCCTTCACTCTTCCTCATTGCCTTGGCCTGCAAGGTCATCTGCTGGGACCTCCTCTGAAGAGCAAGTCAGGGCGGGGAAGCGGCTGGGAGGTCCCCGGGTGACTCACGCTCCACAGACTCTGGCTTTTAAGGGTTTCATCTGGAAAAGTCCTCTCACACTGCTCACAGACGCGGAGTGTCAGAGATGCCGATCCGAGGATTTAAGTGATATTGAGCAGGCGTGCGACCCAGCGAGCGACAGGCTCTCGCCGCTGGAGGGCGCCGCGCCGGGCTTCTGCCGCAGGAGAGCGGTGCAGACGCTGTGTGCTTAACCAGGGCCCCAGGGCCGGAGCCTGCCGCGCCTGTGCTGTGCTCCGTTCTGTCGCCCTTCAGGGTTCTTCTGCTTAAAGGAAATATTTATAGCTGTATAATGAACGACACTGCTGATTTTTTTTAAAGATAGTATTTTAAATTCAGCACAAGTGTCTAATCCATCTCCCCTTTAATGGGAAATTTGCCTGCTAAGGAGTCAGGCACAAAGGCCCATTTGTAAGATCCCTGTTTCTCTGTTAGGAGTTGAGCCGTGTGTTAAAATTTCTATCAGCGATCAGATATAATAAAGCATGTGTGAAAGAAAACACTTACTTAGGAAAATAGCCACTTTGAGATCGATTGACTGATTGATTTTTTGGGGGGTGAGTATTTTTGATACAGGGTCTTGCATTGTAGCCCAGGCTGGCCTTGAACTCTAAGCGATCCTCCTGACTGAGCCTCCAGAGGGCTGATATTTCACAAGCGCGTCACCACACCCAACTTTATTTTTTTAAATGCAGATAGGGTTAACAGCAGGCATCTCCAGTAAGCAGTGGATCACAGTCTGAAAGTCTGTAACCCAGGTTGCACCTGGAATTTTGTGCCACTTTCTCTTACTCTGTGCTCACTCCTAAGCCAAATGCATTATTTTGCCACATCTCCCAAACAAACCCATGCTACAGTCAGTCTGTTGTTGGCCTGTTTGTTCTCTGTGACGGGGTCTCACTATGCACAGCCCAGGCTGGCGATCCTCCTGCCTCAGTTTCCAGTGTGCTGGAATCACAGGTGTGTGCCAACACACCCGGCTCCAGTGCAAACATTTTAAAGAAACCTCCTTTAAAACCTACTAAATGTCTTTTTCTATCCTTTTGTACTGTAATCTGACTGATGAAGATGAGCATCAGTGAGAAATGTGGGGAAATCTTTCCTGCAGTACCTGCCATTCTGGGAGCTTTGCAGCACATAGAACCCGGGGAACAGGAGAGTCACAGGGATCCACCTCGACAGCTGTCGGGGCCCAGACCCAGCTGCTTTCTGGCCATTTACACCAGGCCACCGCCCTTTCCAAGCCTGTGGTCCCGGGCAGTAACATTTCCACCAGTGGGGAGCTCAGGCTGCTGACTCACCGGCCGCCAGCTCCCCAGGGAAACCTTCGCCTCCCGACTGCGGCCGACAGGGCCAGCCAGGGCTGCCCTCCCCCTCTCCGGGAGTCCTTCGCATTCCTGTCCCTACGCCCTTGCTGCTTGGGGATTTTGAAATTACTTGCATGTCACCTGTGTTATTCTGAGTTAGAGATGGAAACAGTTACAGGTTAGCTTTAATACTTAATCACCGCCCCAGTCGTCCATCCTCAAACCCTCGGGTGTGCCTGTCTGACAGCCACATCCCAAGGTGTCCAACCCCACCCTCAATCAGCCTGCCTGCGTGCAGAGCCTGTGCCCCAGGTAGTTTTTTTTCTGGTCCTTTCCCTGTTCCTCAAGCATTACCTGCAGCTCTTAGGCAATCAGCATCCCTTCAAATGCCAGAAAAAAATTACAATCGAAGGACTTAATTTCCTAGGGATATGTGGCTGTCAAAAGAGGCACAAGCCTGGCATGGTGCTGTGCACCTGTAGTCCCAGCACTCAGGAGGCTGAGGCAGGAGGATCACTGTCAGTTGGAGGTCAATGTGGGTTACATAGCAAGATCCTGTCTCAAAAGAAAAAAAAAGAGGCACAAATAACCGGGTGTGATGGCACACACCTATCATCCCTGCACCTGGGAGGCTGAGGCAGGAGGGCTCCCCCTAGTTAGACACCAGCTTGGGCTACATAGCAAGACCTTGTCTCAAAAAAAAAAAAAAAAAAGGCACAGAGAATTAGGATTAATTTAGCAAGATGAGACAGGAAGAGTTACGGCCCAGAAGGAGAAGTTTCTGAGGCTGGGCTCCCCACTCTGTCCGGGCCGGGTGCGCCCGCTGTCTGGCACTCACTGGCCTGGATCTGCTCTCAGGTTGGGCAGAGATGAGATCATGCAAACAAAAAGTAATAAATCCAAGTGCACATCGGAGCCTTCGAGGCCTGTGTGGGGACCCTGTCTCACCGTCTGTAGAGAGCGGTAAAGCTTCACAGCTGCCGCCCCGCCTCTCTGGCCTGTGGGCATCCGGTGCGTCAGCCTACATTTCCCATGATCCTCTCCTGTCCCGCCGGAAAATGACGACGACCTGTCCACGCCCCCATACGATGACAGCTTCCACTCCCGTTTCTATATAAACCTTGAACATTTCCACAATAAACGAAGACTTGATCGTTTACTCGTCTTGTCTTCCTTTCTCTCTCCCCAGCCTTGCCCTCCCCCATCTCCATGCCCTCTCCTCGAGACCCCCGTTTCTTTTAAGACCTGCAGGCAGGTTCACCCGTCTCTGCCGCTCTGCTGTTGCACATCTGCTGTGAGCCCTGGGGAGGACCTGACTCCTGAGGGGGACCTGGACTCTTTGTGCAGTCTTCTTCAACTTCCCGTGTATCTCTAAGAATTTCTCCCAAAAGAAAGGAATTCTTAAATCTAGATTTATTTCTTTTGCAGTATCTTTGATGTCCTTAAAGGCTATTTCTTCATTTTATGTCTTTGTTCCACTGTTTTGGTTTTGGTTTTTTTTTTTTTTTTTTTTTTTTTTTTTTTTTTTTTTTTTTTTTTTTTTTTTTTTTTTTTTTTTTTTTTTTTTTTTTTTTTTTTTTTTTTTTTTTTTGAGACAAGTCTCACTTTGCAGCTCAGGTTGGCCTTGAACTCTCAGTCATTCTCCTGCCTCAGCCTCCCAAGCTCTGGGATGACAGGCACACATCACCTCACCTGGCTTCAATTGTAGAATTGGAGGAAACTGCTCACACTTCTAGGAAGACAGAATTTAAACCCTGGCATCTGTGACTTAGGCATAAAGTCCTGC
Source organism: Dasyprocta punctata (assembly GCA_004363535.1). Lineage (NCBI taxonomy): Eukaryota > Metazoa > Chordata > Mammalia > Rodentia > Dasyproctidae > Dasyprocta > Dasyprocta punctata. The sequence goes on along the minus strand of RJWM01006212.1, from coordinate 63,017 downwards.
TCTTAGCAATACACTACTACCGCACGAGAACATAGTGTAGTTGATTCCTTAGGAGACCGTGACAAACAAGCTCCTCGGCATTACATTAAGCAGAGAAGATAGGAAGAGGTCACTGTGCTAAGCACTAGACAAATATTCTTAATTTCAAGAAATCTGGGAAACTATTGCAAAGTCTTTGTTCACCCCTTAGAGACGGAAATGACTAACACAGAAGTAATGTTAACATAACGTCTAGGTAGAGGAAGCCCGAAGGTGTGGACTGACTGTGTCTCCAGAGTCCTCTTCTACCCGGGTATCTTTTATTTTCATATTAAGAAACATAATACGGCCAGTGTGGTGGTACACACCTGTGATCTCAGCACTCGGGAGGCTGAGGCAGGAGGATCACTGATAATTCAAGGCCAGACGGGAGTTTCACAGTGAGTTCAAGGTCAGACTGAACTGCATAGCAAGACCCTGTACCCCCCACCCCAAAAAGAGAAAAGAAAAAAAAAAAAGAAACATGTTAAAATAAAGAAGCCCCTTGGGCTCTAGGTCGTGGCATTACCAACTGTGGTCCAGCTGCGTTTGTCCTGTGGGTTTGGGGCCAGGCAGTGAGGCCCCGATTCTCTGACACTGGGAGGCTGAGGTTGGGTCTGTCTGGAAGTCTGTCCCAGCGCGAGTCCCCAGCGGAGGGAGTGACTGTGGTTTGCCAGCCATGCTGAGTAAAAAGGAAGTCGTTCCTTCCAACAGCCCTGTTTGTGTTTTTGCAAAGGGCTGATGTCCCAGGCTCCCCCTTCCCAGAGCACACCAAGGACACCGTGCGGTGATGCAGGGGTGGATGGAGGCGGAGGAAGGAAAGAGATTTCCCCAGGGCAAAAGGGTTTTTCAAAGAACCCAAATACAAGTTCAAAATAAATTCAAGAAGTGCCAAAGTCAGATGGGGTTCATGCCAGGATCAGCCCAACTGCAAAGTAGAAACACTCACTCCGGAAAACTCCTTTTACTGGTTTTTAAAAGCGATTGGACGTGAGTGGACCCCTGTGTACTAAATTCCAGCTGAAGTAGAGGCTGAAGATGAACCCGGGGCACACAGATCGATGCGGTTTAATCCGGCTGTCCCAGGCACCCAGCCCACTCCCCAGGCTGCCAGGGGACGTGGCTTTCTGCTTGGCCAGAAAACTCGGTTTATGATTCTTTCAAGGACGGATTCTGAAACCTCTTGACTCCAACTAGGGCACTCAATCCCTGATTTTTTATTTTTATTTTTTTGGTACCAGGGACTGAACTCACAACCTCGCACCTGCCAGGCAGGCGTTTATGTCACTGAGCTAACTCTCTGACCCTATTTTTTGAGACAGGGTCTCACTATGCAGTTCAGGCTGGCCTTGAACTCACTTTGTAGCCCAGGCTTGTCTCGAACTCACAACGATCCTCCTGCCTCAGCCTCCCGAGTGCTGGGATTAAGGGTATGTGCCACCACGCCCGGCTCTGATTTTAATGTGGTCGTCACCAGGGTCTGGGCTGCTGTGCTCTTTCCAGGTTCTTGTCCTAAACAAAGAATTGGATGAGAAATGGGCAATAGGCAGTGAGGTTTTACACTATTAAAGATATTAAAGTAGCTGGGTGTGGTGGTGGAGGCAGGAGGATCGCTGTGAGTTCGAGGCCAGCCTGAGCCACACAGTGAAACCTTGTCTCCAAAAAAAAAAAAAAAAGATATTAAAGGTGGGGAAGAAATACACTACACGAAGTGCACCACTGAAAACGCTTACAGTTGCAGGAAGACTAAGGGCGAGCCTTTTTGGACCACCCATTCTGACATCAAATCAAGGCCATCCTATCAAAAACCTGCTTGATTTCACGCTGGGGGCACTGATGATAATATCTTCTGATTGGTCCCAGGTGCAGGGGTTGAACCTATGTGTCCTGGATCTCCATGATTGACAGGCCACGCCCACTAGCCCCGTCACCGGCCATACCCTGATCTCCTGACTCAAGGCACCTACATTAAGGAAAAAAGTCTTGCAAATTTTTAACTAAATCTGGAAAAGAAGCCAATGTTTAGAATTCTGTTTCTTTCCATGTCCACTCCCAGGACTTTAGCTGACCTTGAGTTAGAAAGTCTCCTTATTACAAACAGGAATTAATTTTAATCTTCAATTTAGAAACATTGAAACTCACAAAAATAGCTCTTCTATATATGCCTGTCTACCAAGTGACTAATTAAATCTAGCAGTAACATATGATACCCTGTATTCCAAAGTAAGATATTTTCTGGTATTAAATGCCAGCTACATAAAAAGCACTTGTAAAAGATTGGATTGTAGGCTGGGCCTGGTGGAGCACACTTGTGATTCCAGCACTCAGGAGGCTGAGGCAGGAGGATCATCATGAGTTTGAGACCAACCTGGGCTACACAGCAACAAGACCTCGCGTCAAAAGAAAAAAAAAGTTATCACCATAAATAATCCCAGTTTTACATCTTAGCCGCTGTATACCTGGAAGGCACGAATACGTTTAATACACCATGAGATTAGCAAAAATAAATGTCATAGTATATGGAAATCTTTGTCTCTTACTTTAGGTTTGTACCAAAAGCATCCTTTAATGAAACCTTATTGTTTTACCCACAGAAAGCTTAACCTTTTGATGATGACCGATACAACATATTACAATAAAAAATGTATGCCAATATAATAGTTTTACTATCAAAAAATGAAACTGAAGTGTATATGTTTAGCCACGTTTAGTAATTTATCCAAAAATTCACTTCCAATGTCACAAAAGTGCATATGCAAACTGCATATTAGATGGTATCTCTCTTGTGTAAGAAAGGAAAATATGAAAAATATATCTATCTGCTTATTTTTATAAGAAAAAAATACAATGATAAACAAATGGTATTAGTCATCTGCACAGGGTAAGTGGGAGAGGGTTAGAAAGGAGAGTGTGGATACTTCTTTCAAATATCCCTTTATCTGATTTTTGCTTTTGAACAATGTTCCTATTGTATATACACAGAAAAAAAAAAAGGCTTTCACTAAGAAGGCTGGGAAAACTGCTGACAAAATAGAAACTAGCAGGGAATGTTGTTATTATTATTTTATTTATTTATTTATTTATTTATTTTTGTCGTTTTGAGACAGGGTCTCACTATGCAGTTCAGGCTGGCCTTGAACTTACTTTGTAGCCCAGGCTGGTCTTGAACTGGCAATGATCCTCCTGCCTCAGCCTCCCAAGTGCTGGGATTACAGGCTAGTGCCACCACACCCAGCTGGCAATGTTGTACTTCAAAGGAACAACGTACCTACAGTAAAGGGGAAAAAGCATCGAAGTCATTTTAGGATCACAGAATTGTGGTTATGAATTCCTAGTTTAAGGACAGAAAGAGGAAGCATTTCCCGATCTCCAGTGAGATTTGTTTCTCCCCACCGCCCTGTTTAGCAATCCCTTCTGTGTGTGTGCTGTAGGATCAAGCAAATATATTAGGGATATTGAGAACCAAGTTTCTCAAGGGAGATAAAATCACAAAATGGGAAAGGGTTAGAAAAAACCATGCTGCATCACATGGCACCTGAACCCACGGGTGTTTATTTATGTATTTAAAAATATAAACAGAGACAGGGTGGCACGGGCAGAGAGATGGACAGATCCACCTTGCTGACTGAAATGTCTACCCACAACCACACCCAGAAGGCATTAGGCCACCAGGGTCCTCTGAACCGAGCCAGGACTCCTCAGAGACAAGGCAGATTCCAGAGTTAGTGCAGAGAAAAAGTAAGATGAGCCTCGAAGTATTTTTTTTAATACCAGAAAATAAGGAAATACTAAAAAAAAAGTTGAGGCTGACTCTAAAGGACACAAGAGTCCATCTAGAGAGGCCCCTAAGGCTGAATCTGGGATAATCTGAGTATGAAGTAAATCATGACTACAGGGTATTTTAATCTATCAAATAGGAAAGGATCCATGAGTGCATGCACATAATAAGAGCAAATGTAGCCTTACACTTTGTCCTCCGAAGGCCTTATGTAATCTGGACGGGGCTGAGTCTGGTGTTTGTGATTGGTTTGTTGTCTGGTGCTGGGATTGGTGGTGTGAGTGCTGCACACGCCCAGGGATGGAGCTGACATACAGTGTAAGGGTGAGAGGGAGGCATGCTGTTCTCCCTCTCTCTTTCTCTCTCTCTCTTCTCTCTCTCTCTCACCGGTCTGCCTTGCTATTTGGCGGCCCCCATTAATGGCTGCCCCACCATGCCACGTTGCCTTGGAGACAACTAAGTATGGACTGAAACCCTCGCGATCTATAAGAAATAAACCTTTCCTTCCCTAATTTTGGGTGTGAGGTATTTTGTCTCAGCAATGAGTGAAAAGTAACAAGACACAGTTGAAGACTAATACATGGAAAATTATGGGAGCTTTTAAAAATCATGCTTCTTGCAATTGCCACTGTAAAAATCAAATCAGAGAAGAATGATAAGTGGATGTTAAGGTCAATGGATGAAAATTTAATAAAAATTAAGAGTAGGCATAGGGTTTCATGTGTCTATCCAGAAATAACTTATAAAGGGAGAAATAGCATCTTTACAGATGAGAAGCCTGGCACACAGGAGCATAAACAACTTGGTATCAACGCTAAGAGCATAAAAGATTATCATGCACTTCCAAATATAAAGGACCAAGGACAAATGTCACATCCACCCAAAATACATAGCATGAACTTACTCACAAAGGAAAGGCAAGCCAACCCTCATAAGGAGACACAAAATAAGAGACCCATCAGCTATTTCTTTCTTTCTATATAGATTGTTTAAATAAAGTCCATGTTTCCCGGGTTTGGGTCCTTTGCTGCATTTGTGGGAAGTAGATCTGTTGCGATAGTTTTCACAGGTGAAATTATGAATGAAACTTATATGCATTTTTATTGTACTAAGTATTGTCTGCTTGCTAAATGCAGTTTTATGACAAGACCAATGCTGAACTGGCTCAGTTTCCAAATGAGATTTGTTTCTCTTGCTCTTCCTTTTGTTTAGATAATGGTAGCAGGAAAATTCAGCTGAAGATTAGTAAAGAAGTAATAAATATCCAGGATGCGATGACAATGCACAATGTATGTACCATTGTTGCCCCCTAATTGACGTGTTTTGAAATCTTGTTGTAGTTTTTTCTTCTTTTCTTTTTATCCTTGAAATAAAATGGATTTGGAAAAATAAATAAATATACAAGAAAGGTATATCATTGTACAAACCTTGCAAAAAAGTAACTTCAAAATAATACATGTTCATAAAAGTGAAGGAGTGAGGTAGATAATTGAATTTGTGCAACAGGATTTTTAGGAAAGTCGAGGAAAAATAGAAAACTTTATTTCATGATTTTCCAAAAGAAAACAGTTACATCTCACCAAAATTGATTTACACCTGAAGTTAAATAACAGTTTCAAATGTGGGTAAATATGTCTTTAGCTGCAAAATTTCAGAGATGGGCTGTGCTATTTCCTGATAAAAGTCAAGCCCAGTGAGCAGCTCCACGTCTCGGACCCGGGTGACGTGTGCTTTAAACCTTTCTTCAACCCAGAGGGCTTCAGTTTTATTCTCCTGAAAAATGAAAAAGAAACACAGGGCTGTTTTTCCACAGGGAATAATTTTTCATTAACATAAAGACATTTTATTACTTAGAAGATGTCTTTTTTTATTGCCTTAAACCCTAATTTGATACAAATTAATTTAGTTGTTTAATAAAACAGAAAAAGTACAAAATAGAAACACAGGCCACCCTAAAGTCATAAACTTTAGGTTTTTTGTTTTTGTTTTTGTTTTTGTATAAGACAGGGTCTCACTATGTACTTTAGGCTGGTCAACTCTCTGTGGGACTCAGGCTGGCCCTGAACTCATGGCGATCCTCCTGCCTCAGCCTCCTCATTGCTGAGATTCCAGGCGTGCACCACTACACCCAGCTCTGCCATTTTCATACTTACTTCAAATGCAAGTTTTTAAAAGAAATGCCTGTAATGTTACAGATAAATCCCCAAAGTTTCTTGATTCAGAGACAAATATCACTACGAGTCAGTGTGAATCCAATGTTTTTTTTAAACTTTTAGCACACATCAATATATCATATATAGTACTGGGTTATGAATTTTCAAATTTATATAAATGACATTACAGCCAGGCATGGTGGTGCATGCCTATAATCCCAGCACTCAGGAGGCTGAGGCAGGAGGATCTCTGTGAGTGCAAGACCAGCCTGAACTGCATAGTGAGACTCTCTCAAAAAGACAAAAATAAATAAATAAATGACATTATAAGTGGTAACTTCCAATTCTCTTTTTTCATTCACTTCTACGTTTGTACCCTACCCACCATGCTCTGTCTAGATCTAGGGGTGGCTCACAGCCCTGGTTTGTGACGCTCCCCCCATTTCAATGGAACAGCGTGGCTCCCCTGGCAGCCCAGGCGGACCTTTGGACTGTACTGGCACCGGAAGGCACCATTCGGCTAGGCGCTGTCTGGGGTACGTGAGCGACACTGTCACAGAGCGCATGCATGCGACGGTAACCATGCCAGATGCTACTCTTCCCACTCCTCTGAGCGCCTGAGCTGTCAAGCTGCGCGCGTCCCGCGGGGCCGATGCCTGGGCACTCTGATCACCCTGTGTCTTATCAGGGTTCCGGGTCTTCTCAGACAGACCATGGGCATGCGACTTTCAACAAGCTTTTACCCCACAAAAAAAGTTTCTCCATTTCGATCCCTGGGTTTCCGGCACACGCTCATGGCGCGGTGACCCTTCAGTTACCCGCTTCCCACGCGGCCGAATCGCCAGCCACTGTCCAGATGCCCGGACCCCTGCTGACCCCGGGCCCCTGACCTCCGCAGATGCCACCTGTGGTCCCGCTGCCGCCAAAAAGCTCCCCACGCCTCCCCTCCTCTTCCTGCTCTCCTCGACTCCGCCTTCTGCGGGGCCCAGCTCTACTTCAGCCTCATGTTACGCGACCTCTATTGATCCTTCCAGCCAAACACCAAGTTCTTTGAACGCTATCTGACAATAACCCCAACCTTGGGACATTTCTTAATTTGTTTTTTTGCATTTTGAGACATGGTCTCGAGTTTTTAGTTCAGGCTGCTCTCGAACTTCGAGGCAATCCTCCTGCCTCAGCCTCCTAAGTGGTGAGATTAGTGGTGTGCACCACAACACCTGGTTTCTCTATTTTTTTAAAATTTTTTTGTCTTATACTTTAAAATAATACTTTCTCTTTTCTTTGTTTTGCCTTTGAGACAGGGTCTTGCTATGCAGTTCAGGGGGGCATTGGGCTCACTTTGTAGCCCAGGCTGGTCTCAAACTTGCAAATGATTCTCCTGCCTCAATCTCTTAAAATAGTTCTTGAACTACGGTCTAGCCCATTTATATGTCTGTATCTCATTTATCATCTCATTTATGTATCAAAGTTGTATATGAACTGTTTTTTTCAGTACATGATGATTACACACCTTGTGTATAGTTGGTGCATGTATATGACACATCTTAAATTCCCTTTTCATTCCCAATGTATGCTCTGTGTGTTCTAAAGAGTTTCTATCATGATATTGCATGCTTAACAGGTACTTGACATAATTTATTGAATGACTTCAATAAAATCCAATGTCCAGTGTATTTTTCCTATGAAAAAAATACATTTAAATTGCAGTAACCACTTACAGATAAGTTGCCTTGGGTTAAAATGGTTTTGTTTTTTTTTTTTTTTTTTTTTTTTCAGCACTGAGGATTGAACTCACAACCTCGAGCCTTGTCAGACAGGTGCTTGAAGTCACTGAGCCAAACTCCCAGCCCTGGTTTTTTGAGACAGGATCACACTATGTAACTCAGGGCAGCCTTGTGCTCGAGTTGTAGCCCAAGCCGGCCTCGAACTCAAAACGCTCCTCCTACCTCAGCCTCCCGAGTGCTGGGATTAGCGTGTGCCACCATGCCCAGCTCAAAATGTTTTTGAGGTGGTCAAATGTTAAGCAATCTTAGACCAATTTATCCCCCATCCCGTGTATGCGTGTGCACATTTGCGTGTGTATAAGTGTGAAACAGTTCATTTTTCAAGTTATTGGAATATTTACATTGACATATTCATTCAGGAAATACTGATTTAATATTACCCTTGGTATAGAACCCTAAGCTTTGCATCCAGAATAAAAAATTAATGGTACAGGGACTGGGGATCTAGCTCAGCAGTACAAGCGCCTGCCTGGCAAGCACAAGGTTGTGAGTTCGATCCCTGGTACCAAAAAAAAAAACAAAAAAAAAAGTATCACCCTTCCCTAATGAGTACAAATAAAATACACAGAAATCAAATATATAAGATGTAATGAGGCACAGTGGTGCACACCTGTGATCCCAGCACTCTGGAGGCTAAGGCAGGAGGATTACCATGAATCCGAGGCCAGCCTGGATTACATGATAAAGGCCAGCCTGGACTACAACTTCAAAAGACATGCAGACATAAATACATGTTCACGTTTACAGATACACATTTGAGATTAATTACACAGAGATCAGTCATCACAGAATGCTTCAAAAACCAAGTTGCTTTTAGTACAACTCCAGCCATGAAATCCTGAAAAACTATTTCAGACACTGCTAGTTCTCCAGAAGCCGGAAGGGACCCCGCCTGACCCTCCACCCCAGCCACTCACCGGACAGCTCTCCACGTTGGTGGGCAGGTGAGGGATGACGAAGGGCAGCACGTCCAGGTGGCCAGGGCAGCTGGCGGGCACGGAGCTGCTGTTCTTGCAGCTGGTCAGCACCACGAAGTAGTGCGTGGGGAGGGGCACTCGGCCACCCAGGTGTCTGCGGGCACCAAGGAGAAGACGGGGGTGAGCCAGTGTCCTTGAATAGTTTTAAAGAATGCCAGGGTAAAAGTAGAAATACAGTAAAAGAAAGTAATAGATGGGAAGTACAACATTTTCTCATAGATTTCTTTTACTTTAATCAGCCAGTGCAGAGATTTATAACTGTGGAAGTCTAAGCTTGGTGTTTCTAACATTATGGAAAAATACTAGAATACAAACAAAGAAGCATGAAACTCTGCCTCCTATGTTTTTTTTTTTTCTTTTCTTTTTTCTTTTTTTTTTTTTTTTTTTTTTTTTTTTTTTTTTTTTTTTTTTTTTTTTTTTTTTTTTTTTTTTTTTTCTTTTTCTAGACAGTCTCGTTATGTGGCCCAGGCTGTCGTAAACTCCTAGCAATCTTCCTGCCTCAGCCTCCCATGTGCTGAGATTGAAAGCGTCGCCATCGCTTCTGAGGTGTCCTGGTTTTGTTGCTGTCAAGCTTCACAGGGGAGTTTTCTTACACAGCAGGAGCTGGGAAGGGAGGGCGCACTTGGAATCACCCCGGCCCTTTGTGGGCCTAACCCTTTCGCATTCCAGGGCTGCTCTGTGGTGGGGGAACCTTACAAGGGTGAAGTGATGCTTCAGTTTCGAACAACAAACATTAAAGTGCTATAAAAGTTTTTGGCAGCAAACATATGCAAGGTATTAACACGAGTGCACTGAAAGGGACAAGAGCTCATCTAAGTGACGATGTTATCCCTCAATCTAGAACATGGCGGGGTGGGGGTGGGGGGTTGCGGAGGCTCCCGCTGCGGATCTACAGCTAAGGACCTGTGGAATTCAGACGAGTTACCTGTGCTCCCAACTGGGACAAATGAAACCTGACCTTCGGCGGTTCTGCAGATTACATTTGGGTTTAGGTGTCATTCCCCAGCCTGGTGAAAGTGACTGAGGTGAACTCAGTCTCTAATGTTTTTCATTTATGATTGCACTGGTTCTACAGTGACGGATGATGCACTGAGAGTTCCCTGCCTCCTTACCCTCTGTAAAATCTCATTTTATCTTTGCTCAATAGCTTAGAAATTTTCCAAAGTGAAGGCTTAGAAAAGCACATGGAACCTAGTCAAGAACTAGCCAAGTGCTTGCTAGACAGAACCAAGAAACACTGAAATAAGGACAAGGTGAAATAGAGAAATGCCACACACTTGGTAGCTGTGTTACTTTATCAGAAGGTCTAAGTAGAAATCAGAGTCTTACATTATCTAGATTTAGATGCTACAATTGTTTGACTTGATTCTTCCTTTATTTTGATAATAAAGTAATTGATGGGCAAAACTGCTCTCTAAAACTTTGTATTACTCTATGCTACATTAAAAAATAATCCAACAATCTGAGAAGGTTTACTATTAAGATATACAGTTGAGTTGGGTTCGTTTTCTTCATGAAATTTTACACTTTCTGCTGGGAGATTTGTTTATTGTTGTCCTCCCTCATGACATTTACTAAGATAAACTTAGCCTTGACTTACTGTTTTTCATTTATTGTTGGCCTGGTTCTATATTTATTGATGATACACTGAGAGTTCCCAATCTCCTTAACCATCTTTTTTTTTTTTTTTCTTTTTGTACTGGGGATCAAACTCACAACCTTGAGCTTGCCAGGTAGGTACTTATGCCACTGAGCTAAATCCCTGGCCCTGTTTTTTGAGACAGGATCTCACTATGCAGTTCAGACTGGCCTTGAACTCACTTTGTAGCCCAGGCTGGTCTTAAACTCACAACTATCCTCCTGTCTCAGCCTCCTGAGTGCTGGGATTAAAGGCATGTGCCACCAAGCCTGGCTTCCTTAACCTTAATAAAATCTCATTTTATCTTTAGTCATTAGTTTAGAAATTTTCCAAATAAAAGTTTTGCTAAGCTTTGCCTGGAAATTTTTTTGTGCATTAGTTTAACATGTTTCCATATAGCATTTTTATTTATGTAGATATTTACATAGACTACATTGGAAATAGTCAATAATAACATCTGAATATTAATATGTTATGTGATAGGAACACAGAGTTCATGTTTAAAATATTGGGCTTTCCCCTTAGGATACTCTATTGCTAAATCCAAAAACCAGATTACTTACTCTGTAATTTCACTCGGAGAATCAAAATGGCCATCATAATTATAATCAAATATTGGTCCACTGACCACATTTACTCCATTTCTCTCCGTTGCATATTTTACAAGAAGCTCACTATGGAAGTAGTCCCACATTCCTGAAAAAAAAAAAAAAAAAGAAAAAAAAAAAGAATAAAGCATTAAAGATACCTACCTCTGGTGAACATGGAAATATTTTCTATTATAGACAGGTACGTTTGATAGCATCAAATCCTACTTTGGTACTTACCAGCAATGACTGGATAATTCTTTAAGTAGTCCATGCAACAAAAGTTAAGAGCCATTAGCTGAGTGTGGTGATGCATACCTATAATCCCAGCCATCAGGAGGCTGAGGCAGGAGGATCACTGCAAACTCCAGCCCAGCCTGCACTACACAGTGAGACCCTATCTCCAAAACCCATAATTAATTAACTATTGAATTAACAGCCATGTTGAATGTCTATGATAGCTTTTTGCTTCTGTAAGTTCCACTTTCAAGTTACAGTTAAAAATGTGTCCAGGTCCCTTCCTACAGCTGAGCTGCCGGGGGGCCAAGGGGTGCTGAGGATGCCGGGACACCTGCGCCACCTCATCAGGCTTGATTCTGGGGACAAACATTCACCTTTCATTCACTCATGATAGACACCGGGACATCTCACTTTTGTGAATAGCTGACGACAGTTAAGAGTTAAAAATTATCAAGATTCTAGCAACAGAACACTCGGGTTTGAGCTTGAAAAGGATCCAGGCCAGGAAACACTCCATAACTACTCGTGTACTGAAAACATCAGAACAGTCGGACCCCAGCAATGAACAGCAATAAATCGTTCGGAAGTTCAGGGACTTGCAGGGAATTTAAAATTACTAAATACGTACTTTTGAATTCTTCATACATAGGGACCAAATTACTTGTAATTAAAGCATCGTATTGGCCATCAGCAGTTTTACTGTTTGCTGCAAAACAAAGAAATTTTATCAACTCTAAGGAAGAAAATGTGTCATACTACACCATAGGTCTGTTACTGTTATGTGCTGATGTAAGTTTATTAATGGTCAAATCGCAGAAATATCGGGTTCTTTCCAACAGAGACCATTAACGACGCAGGTGGCTTCAAGCACTGACATTTGTGGAGGGTTGAACTGTGCACCTCCAAAGCTGTGCTTGAGTCCTCATACCTGGGACTGTAGACTTGTTTGCAAGTGGAGTCTTTGCAGACTCCAGCTAAGAAACTGGATGAGTTTGTAGTGGATTGAGAGTGAGTTCTAAATCAAAGAACTAGTGTCCTCATAAGGAGAGGGCGATTGGAGAAAATGCAGAGGGGAGACAACGAAGGGAGAGATGAGAGTAACACCACATAAACCAAGCACAGTGAGCGCAGAGCTATTGTGGTATTATAATGTTTTAAAAAGCTTTTATTTTGGTAAGAACACTTAGCACAAAATCTACCTGCCTGACCAATTTGTAACTGTAGAAAACTACTGTTGACTCTAGGTAGGGACAAGTCCGTTTTCTGTGGCTCGAATGCAATACTTGAGGCAGGGTAGTTATAAAGAAAAGAGGTTTATTCGGCTCTCAGTGCTGGAGCCTGACAATCCAAGATTCACACGGCCCCAGCTGTGTGGCCTCTGGTCCCAAGACGGAGACAAACAAAGAGAAATGGTCTCCTGTAGAAGTAATCACACAGACAGACAGGCAACCACAGACCTGGGGAGGGGCCACAGTCACTCACTCACTCCCGGACACCAGCATCAGTCTGTTCCAGGGTCCGTGCCTTCTGCTAAGCTTGAAGGCCTCTTGCTAAGCCCCGCCTCCTAAAGGTCCTGTCACCTTTTAACACTGCCACTTTGGAAATGCAGCCTCTGGCATGGGAGCTCCCAAGGGCAAACCAGTCAAGCCATGGTGAGCTGCAGCATTGTACAGAAAATCTCTAGAGCTTGCTCATCTTGCTCGATTGAAACTTCATGCCCAATAATAGTAATCTGTGACTGTCTCCTCCCCTGGACTCTGGAAACCACCATTTTACTCTCTGATTCTATTAATTGGACTATTTTGGAATACTCAGTATTAAACATGGATGAACTCTGAAGACATGATGCTAAGTGAATTAAGTTAGTCATAGACCAATACCGTACGATTCCACTTATATGAAGCGACCGTTATGACAGGTTTTATCTTCAAGTTCAACTTGGGCATCCTACCTAAAACTTACAAGAGAAGTCAATGGGTAGGCACCAAAAGGCAAGGACAATCAAAACTGTACATAGCGTTCACAGTACAGACACTCCTCATTTAACAACTGAGTCCTATTCCTGCAAATGGGTCATTAAATGGCATGGCCACTAAAGGAGGAATTATATATACTATGTATATTACAACATTTCAAACAAAGAATGGCCAAAGGAAATGCCAACTTGGTAACCTGCTTTTGTTTGCATAACTCTTACATGCAATAGTATAATGCACAGCAGAAGTAAAACTACAGCACTGTACTGTACCATACAATCAGCAAGAAGTACAGTACTGTATAAACAAGGTGCACTGTACAAAAAAGACATCTGAGGCTCTGTGCACAAGATGCACCTGGGCATGGAAGTGCACGCCTGTAATCCCAGCACTTGGGAGGCTGCGGCAGGAGGATCGCCATGAGTTCAAGGCCAGCCTGTGCTACATACTCGAGTTCAAGGACAGCCTGAACTACATAGTGAGATCCTGTCTCAAACAAACTAGCAACAAACAAACAAGATGCACAGAACCATACCAAGAAAAGAGAAAAAAAAATGGATTGTAAATCCAAACAGTTGTTGACAGGTAGGTTGTCAAGTGAGGTATCTGTACTCAGACTCCAGCAAGATTATTCCACTTTCTAAAGTAAGTTCTGAACTGTGGAAGGGCAACTGACATGGTTCTGTTGCAGAGAAAAAAATAAGAATTCCCTGCTCATTTTCATTTCTAATAAACAGAATTAGAATGGGAAGTCAAAAGGAAGTTTCATTGTTAATATTTTGAGACAAGCTGTAGAATTATTAATTTCATTTCCTTGCCATTGTAAACACAGGTATCAACTCATATCTCATAGCTTACTGCCCCAAAGTTTACATGCAAATTTAAAATTTTTATTGATAAAATATTGCAACTTTTAAAGTGCTACCCTACAATGTACATAAATTTGGGAGCCCCAATTATATTTAGCCACTTAAATAAAGCATATTAGTTTATTGACCTTAATTCTGCCTCAGAGATTTAGAACTGATACTCTCTTTCAATCAGGCCTTTTCCCACTATAAATCTCAGAATCTCTAATTATAAATCTCTAATTTGACTATCGTTGGTCATGACTTCAAGAAAAAAAAAATGAAGCCATATAGCAAGAGTAAATCCAGGCTGGGTGTGGTGGCACACACCTGTAATCCCACCTCTCAGGAGGCTGAGGCAGGAGGATCATTGCGAGTTAGAGACCAGCCTGGGCTATGAAGTGAGCTCAAGGCCAACCTGAACTGCACAGCAAAACCTTGTCTCGAAAAGACCAACAACAACAAAAAAAAGTAAATAATTCCCAAAAGCTGAATTTATTGAAAATCTTGTTAAAAAATGGTATTTCCTGCTAACTAAGGTAGAGACGTGAGCTTTAGAAAATCTGTTGTGGCTTTTGTGTGTTCCCCTGAAGGAGCCTTTCTTAAAAACCAAGGCCCTGACGTTAGTCCCCCGGCTGCTCTACCCTGAGGCCGAGCCACAGCAGCGCGCCCCCGCCTGTCAGGGAAACAGCCGGATTCCCCGCAAACCCTGGTCTGGGCAGCGGCCAAGCGGAGAGGAAGCCAGCGGCCCGCGGCGGGCGGCGCTCCGGCCCGGCCCTGCAGCAGCGCTACTCACCCGGCGGGTAGAGGAAGCCGTGGGTGACATTCCCGTCTGCTAAGTAGAGGGAACAGTTCTGGCTGTCGGAGGGAGCAACCCTGACATCAGCCCGCAGACAGTCTGGGAGCGCGGGCGGAGGAGGCGAGGCGTCTGCCTGCGGAGGAGAGCGGGGAGAATCATCGCACCCATGGCCGCCCGCGCGCAGCGGCCCGCAGTGTTTTTCTTCTGACCTCTTCCTATTTTCTTAGTGAATCAGGTCTGCACAGCCGTGGCCGTGGGTGTCTGCAGCCAGGCTTTCTCCTGTGGTTCCCTTCCGGCTCGGGGACGTGGGTGGGGGCGTGGGGCTGTCGGACTTGGCAGGGTCAAGCCCAGAGACCGATGGGGACCGTGGGCCACTGCCGAGCACCGAAGCCTTCCCACGACCCAACTCCCAGCTGCAGATACACGCTGTGCACACAAACGACTGGGGAAAATAAAATAAGCACGACTTATTTTAAAATGTAGCTTTTTTGTTTGCTTGTTTTTTTATTTTTGTTTGAAACAGGGTCACACTATGCAGTTCGAACTGGCCTTGAACTCACTTTGTAGCCCAGGCTGATCCCGAACTCGCAGCGATCCTCCTGCCTCAGCCTCCTGACTGCTAGAATTACAGGAGTGCACCATCATGCCCTGCTATTTTACAAATGTAGATATGAACTTACTGTATTAATGTTTAGCTGGGTAAGAATTTCTTTTCTTTTCTTTTCTTTCTTTCTTTTTTTTGGGGGGGTGGGTACCGTGAATTGAACTCAGGCCCTTGCACTTGCCAGGCAGAGGCTTATGTGGCTGAGCTGTATCCCCAACCCAGGGTAAGAATTTCTAATCAGCCTAATATTAATTACACAAAAGTACTGTTATCTAAACATGCTTATTTTTCTATTTAAATAAATTCATAGCTATGCTTCATTCCTTACAAAGTAGAGGAATGTTTAAATAACTTTCTTTGTAACCCTATTTATAAAGGCTACTACAATAATTTAGTCACCTAGAACATCTTCTAAAGGTGTTGCCTCCTCATCTAAGGTAATTATGTATTGCATGGCTATCATATTTCGATTATATAATAAAGGATAAGTAAACATTATGGCTACTTTGTTGATTTTTTCTTTTTTCAGAGATTTTGATTTACATACATTCTACTGATAACAATGGATTTCTGTTTTATTCAGTTTGGTCTGATCTGGTTTTTTGTTTTGTTTTGTTTTTTGTTTTTTTCTTTTTTTTGAGAAAAAGTCTCACTATGCAATTCAGGCTGCCCTTGAACTCCCTGTGGGGCCCAAGCTGGCCTTGAACTCATGGCAATCCTCCTGCCTCAGCCTCCTGAGTGCTGGGATTACAATCAGCACACATAGCATATTAAAAAAGAAATTAAATTAAGCTAGGTTGTCTTTCCTTTATACACTCCACTGTGCTGAAAGCAAAAATCAGCCATGTGGCCGAAGGTTCCCAGGATCAATGGACAAAGCAAAGAGTAATGTGTGTTCTCTGCTGTAGTTACAGGCAGGGGAACACGGTACCGAGATCTAAAATCTGTGCGCTCCGACTTACCACGTGCTCCGGCTAAAAAATTGTCTGTGACTACCTCTCACCGTGACCAAGCACAGACCTCTATCTTTGGTCCTTTCGCAAATCTCATGAAAACAACAGTGATAATGAGGACACACCAGAGATGAAAAGGAACGCGCTGAAGTCGGAAAGCAGATGAGCAAACAGTAATCTGGCCACACAGGCCAGTAAACACCAGCCCCCAGAGCCAGAGACTGGGAAAAGCACAGAGAACTGGAGTCCTACCAGAAAGGCTCAAAAGGGCAGAACCAGCAGCCTCTCAGGACAGAGGGTGTGCGTGGGATTGGAAATGAGAGGAGAGGCTGACAGTCTGTAGAAAAGGTCGGACAGTGTTTACTCTCTAGAGCTTAAACCAGAGAGACCACTGCAGTGAAGACCACAGGGCCATATTGAAAACCATGGCAGCTGGACGTGGTGGCGCACACCTGTAATCCCAGCACTTGGGAGGCTGAGGCAGGAGGATCACTGTGAGTTTGAGGCCCCAGCTACATAGCAAGACCCCATCTCAACACCTGCCAAAATTCAGTGTTATGGGAAATACACATATGTGTGTCATACATACGATTATGTGTATATTATATATAGGGAAGCATTTTTCAAAGTACGCTGTATTTTTCTCTTCTGAAAAAATCCTTTGGTTTTCTATGAACTGTATGAAGTATCTATTCTAAAGAATTATAATTCTTGCATTTTTTTTCAATTTTCCACCCAGCAGCTGAAAAACTCATTCACATCTTTCTACTGAGCAGGCCCAGTGAAGCTTGGCTACCCTTCGAGGTTTCCAAGCAGTGATTGCAAAGCCATGATTTCAAGTCACAGCTACTTCCGCTGCGCTCTTCTGATACAACAGAAATCAGAAAGCTCACCAAACCCTCAGCAAGACAAAAACTCAGTAAAACTTAAAGGCGCAGACCAATTGGACCCTTGCTTCAAAATGTGCTTATTTAAAGTCTGACTTTTCAAACACAGGGAAGATTTACAACGTTTTTTATGTGAATCTCAAAATATCCTTGTATGTAATTTTCTTGAACCACAACACATGAACGGGGTAATTTCTGAATTAGAAAGCAGAAAATTGCTAGAATTCCATCCTGTTGTGGGGAAGACAGAAAGAGACAAGTAGTTCTGGGGAGTAGAGAAAGGATGGGATCTGCTGGTAACAAAGAAGCCCGTTTTTAAACAATAACAAAGAAGAATTGTACCAAACTCAGAGTCCAAACCCACTTAAAAATCTCTCTGGCTTTTGTTTCTGCCAGAGCTCATAGAAATTCAGGAATGCAAGACAGCAGAGGAGAATATTTAAAAACATAAACTTTCCCTTCAGCTCCACACAATTCCTAGTATCTGTCTGGACTTTACAAAACAGTCTTGAATAATGAGTCTGACCTTGAACACGCCCCCTTTTCAAAACCAAAAACAAAACAGAAAATAGTTTAAGGAATGTTGAAGTAAATCAGGAACAACCAAACACTGAGACAAAGTATATATTAAGAAAAGTAATGTAGCAGCAGCAGGGCATATAAACTCAGGACACTGTGAAATATTTGTCTGGGAGGTTGGGAAACAAGGAACATTACTGCTTTCACCACGACCACAATTGAAGTATTGTGAACACCAGAGCTGCCATTCAGAACACACACACAGCTTGATTCAGTAGTGGGAAAATATGCTTATTTTCCTCCAAAGTTCTTGAATTGGAACAAGCAGAGTAGATAAACCGGATACAACCAATTATTTCCTTTCCATCAGAGAAGTTAGACCCTTAGCAGGAGCAGTTAAGAACTAGAGTTTGCCATTGGTCTCTGGATCTAAAATAGTATGATTTTTCTCACCCTAAACAGCTTCCTGATTACTTATTTACCCTCCTGGTTGGCAGCACAAGTTTGTCTTTAAAAAGGTTTTTTAAATAACTGATAGGGATTAATTCTTTTCAGTGAATTCCATTTCATTCCATCCAGTAAGCACTGTAGGGCAGCCAAATGTGCAGGGGACAGTTTAGAAGCCCTCCACCCCTGAAGAGGTGTTTGGACTGGCTTTTGGCATGCTTGGAACTTTAGTTTCCATTTTCCTGATTATTAATGAGCATGTGGTACTTAATGCATATCTTTGGACATTTATTAACTAATGTCCTTGTTATTTTCTTTCTTGGTAGAAGTTTATTATCTATTCTGGACCCTAATTACTATTCGGGATATTCATCGCTTCTTACATGCAATGCAAATATATTACCCCCTGCATAATCGTCACACATTAATGCTAATATATTCAAATTAGTTTCCTCCATTAGCTGTTGTTCTTCTGTTCTAAGAAATCATTCTCTATTCCAAGATCATAAAGCTGCACACAAAGGAAAATAAGGATTCACCATTCATAAAGAGGTTTATAAATGCATCGGCAATTAAATTTGGTGTACAGCGTAAGGCAGGGATCCAGTATTTTTTTCTTGATGAATAGGTGACTGTCCTGGCCCACTGAGGAAAATGGAGTTTGCCAGACAGTAAAGGGAGAAGAAGAGTTAAGTTAGTGGGTTCTCAAGCTCCATCTGGAGAGACTGTGACATTAGTAACACAGCCCAACTTAATGCCAGGTCCTTCAGGGAAAGGTTATGGTTTATTGGTGTTCTGCTCCTTGTGCCTTCCACAGCACACAGCAGATAGTAAAATATTTAAGTAATAAATAAATAGCCTTCTATAACCTACTGACATAACCATTGAGGCCCCCACCACATCCTTGAGGGATACCCACGAGGATGCCTCTGAACTTCCTGTTGCATCTGTTTGAATTGTTCTTTTCTACCTGCTTCCCAATTGGCAAACTGGCCTACAAAAAACTTTCTAATTTTTCTAGGCAAAGCACAACGTATTCTTCTTGTGCACCTACGAAGCGCATATAAAAGACCTTCACATAACACTTGGAACATTTTCTTACCAGCCACAGGCAAGTCAATTCCCATTGTGATTTCTGCGGCCAAACAAAATTCAAGCCTTGGCATATGAAGGAAGCACACATTTTTGCACAGCCTGCCAGGACCCAGGGACTCGGGGGGCTTCCTTACCGGGTTGGGGACGGTGTATGAGCTCCACAGGGGCATCGTCAGCGCTTTGGCGAACCCGCTGATGTACTCTCTGTGGTACAGGAGGCAGTAGTCCTGGTTCTCCTGTATGACCCTGGGCTTTCCAAATGGCAGATGGGCTTTCATGGTCGCTGTCACTAAAATCAGAATAAAATAAAACACTCGGGAAATGAGCAAGTGCTTCTAGGTATACAGAGCTCACCACTCTTGGATGACTGACACTGTCAGGAGTTTTGACAGTTAACACACTTAACCTGTTTTAAGTCTCACAACAACGCTGCAGGTAGGTGTGATTATCCAGTCGTGCTGATGCCAAAACTGAGCCTAGATGGGTAAGCTGGCCAAGCCAGGGGCTCAGCAAAGGTCTGAGGCCTGCTCCCTTTGACTCCCCATGCATAAGAGCTCACAGGTACATCTGAAGAGACAAAGCCTTAGAGAGCAGCAGGGCGTGTTTTATTACAAAGATGCTGTACGTTAGTAATCATCACAGGAAGACACTGGAACTTCATAAAAATGATGGCTACTATGGTCTGGAGGCTCCAGTCCTTCCAAAATCACGCACAATCCCTAACCCCCAAGTTGATGGCATTTGGATGTGAGTCTCTGGGAGGTAATTTAGGTCCTAAAGGGGATTCTCCATCAAGGGGATTAGTGCCTCATAGAAAGGCCCCAGTGAGGCGCCTTGCCCCTTCTGTCAAGTGAGGGCAGGGAGAGAAGGTCACCCACGGGGAAGCAGGCCCTGGGCAGATGCTGAGTCTATTAGCGACTTGATCTTGGATTTCTCAGCCTTCAGAACTGAGAGAAATAATTTTCCATTATTTATAAGTCACCCTGTTTATGGTGTTGGGTAACAGCAGTCTGAAGAGATGATGACAATGTCCTATTTATTTTTACCTGGATGCTGTTATATGGATTCAACCAACTACAGGTTAGAAATATATCTGTACATATAGTTAATTTAATGTTTATGGCAAGATGTACATGAGTTTTAGGCAGGTACTGCATCATTTTATACTAGGGATTTGAGATTTTAGTTTTCTTCAGAGGTCTTGGGACCAAATCTTACACAGACACCAAGGGGTGACTGCGTTTCTGCTTTATAAATGATGAAACTGAGGCATAGTGAGTTTAATCCAAGACTACTTAAGAAATAACTGGACAAAGTAATATTGCTACATGACAGGGACTGTTGTAAATTCTGTTCCAGGATTAATTTTTTAATCTTTACAACTACATGAAGTGGGTACAGTTACTACAGTAGATAAGAAGCCTGGTGGACAACAAGGTTGCCTGGCTTGCCCAGGACTGACAGCCCGGAAGCAGCAGGGTAGACAGAGTTCGAACCTGGGTAATTTGTTCTGTTTACATCTTGGAAAGAAAATCTGGGACCGTAGATGGGGCACAACCAGTTCAAGGGGTTATCATGCTCCTGGGATGGCTACAGCTCCCTCATGCCTCCTACTCCTTGTTATCAGATCTGGTGCACTGGCAATAAAATCTTTAGATTCAAGAGCCTCTGTGAGCTTATTTTGGAAACCCCCAAAGTGTGAGGCTGGCTGATATTAGTTCTAAAGATACAACAACATATTTTCCACTGACTTACTTTCTTCTTCGGTGAGGTTTAACATCTGATTCACAAGTTCTAGTTGAGTATTCTGCAACATAATAGGAAAGAGAAGGAAAGAGAGTAAGTCAAAGTAATAATACACATTAATCTGTCATTAAGATTATTCCTGCAGTAATCACATGACGTGTTTTACTACAAGGGTCACGAAAGTCTTAACAACTCCAGCATTGCTGAAAAGTTCAAGTCCAAAGTCTCTTCTGAGGTTCAAGGCAAACTTTTAGATCTCAGCGAAGAAACTAGACTGATCAGGTTTTAAATTTTTATTTTGTCATGACTCAGAAATATAGAAATGGTGCTGCTCCCCTCATCCTTCGTTTGTGTAGGAGTTCACAAAGACGGAATTAATAATAAGGGAAAACGTTCTGACCACACCTGGAATCAATCCCGTAGTTATGATAGTATTATATTTAAATTGAAAATGTTCCCTAAAGTCTTGTGTGTTTGGAAGGTGCCTGGATCATGGGGGTGTTATACTCAGCAGCGGATTTGTCCACTGATGAGGTCAGGAGTTAAACGTGATGACAGGAGATAGGGCTTGGTTGGAGGTGTGGGTCACTCAAGTCATGACCTGAAAGGGTGTATTCTTGTCCCCAACTCCTCTTCTTTGTTCTCTGTTTCCTGGCTGCCACGGCAAGACCAGTTCTCCTCCATCACGAACTTGCACCATGCTGTTTTTGCCCTGGAGACTACCAACCATGGACTGAACACAACGAAACTGTGAGCCAACAGACCTCACCTTTTTAAAATTGTTGGTGTTGAGTATTTTGTCCCAGTGACAGTAAAGTGACTCTTACGGAAAACTGGTACCAGGAGAGGATTGTTCCAGTGACTCCACCTGATCATGTGGTTCAGAAGCCTTTAAAAATGGTTTTCAAGAGGAATCTGGAAAGTTTGGGACATAGTGGCTAAAGAAGTCTCAGATGCTGTAAGCAGAGTAAGCAGAGAGATTGATGGGAGATTCTGGTAAGAGGTTAGAAAAACCAGAACACCGATAGGAACGTAGACAGTAAAGGCCAAGCTCATAAGCTTTTAGTTGGTAACAAGGATTTCATTAAAATTTGGATTAGAGGCCATGTGTGCTACAACTCTGGCAGAAAGTTTGTCTACATTTTACCCATGTCTTAAGGTTTTGTGTAGGCCAAATTTAAAGGCAGAGGATAATTAATCTGGTGTAGAAAATTTCGAGACAGCTCAATGTTCAGACTGTGGCACAGAATACTGATGGCTAGAGTTAGCTAGATCTACAGTGAGAGTCAGAAGCAAAATGCAGAGCCAAATGATGTAAAGACTGGGCCAGAAAGGAAGCACATGCCTGCATAGTTGTGGCAAAGGGCAGCATGGCTGCTGGAAAGATTAGTACCGAAAGGGAACCAGGTACTTTACATCAAAATAATAGGGAAGACAGCATGACGGCACCTCAGAAATCAGCAAGACTCCATCCACCTCAGGTTTAAAGATGCAAAAGGGTGAACCTTTCACCTGAGAAGAGAGATGATGGACACAGGCAGCCCCGACGCAGCAAGTCTGCCTAAGTAATTGGTTCTTGGGATTAACTTCACCATTACCATGCTCAGCCATCCAGGCACTCAGAGGCCACTGCAGCCACAGTTGAAGGGAACATGGGTACCACTATTATTGACAGCAGACCTTGGTGTCATCTATGTGGTGCTGGTTTTTCAAACATGCAGAGTACAAGAATTGTGGGGTTCAGAAAGCATGGCTATTATCAAGAAATCAACCAATAACAAATGCTGGAGGGGCTGTGGGAAAAAAGAAACCCCTCTCCACTGTTGGTGGGAATGCAGGCTGGTGCTGTCACTGTGGAAATCAGTCTGGAGATTCCTCAAAAAACTAGGTTTGAAGGTCCCACCCAACCCAGCCATTCCCTTTTTGGGTATTTTCCCAGAAGAAATGAAAACATCACAGTAATGTATGTGCACCCATGTTTATAGCAGCACAATTTGTAATAGCTAAATCTTGGAAACTATCTAAATGCTCAACTGAGGAACAGATAAAAAAGATGTGGTATTTTTATATAATGGAGTACTATTCAGCCATAAAGAAGGCTAAACTGGAGACTTACAGGGAAATGGATGCAACTTGAGACCATACTTGTAAGTGAAATAAATCAGACTTGCATGTGTAAACACTGTATTGTCTCACTAGTGTGAGAAGCTGAAAGAAATAATATATGTATACGTATATGTATATGTATATAAAAAAGATAGTTATGGTAGTTATACTACTGATTTCTCTGAGGTCATTGAAGAGAAACATTTGTGCTGGTATTGTTCAGACAATTAAATGCAGATGTCTTGTGCTCTGGGTGAATGATTTGGGGATGACAATGCGTAATGTATGTACCATTGCTGCCCCCTGATTGATGTGCTTTGAAATTTTATTTTTGTTTTTTTCTCTTTGAAGTAAAATGAATTTAAAATAAAAAAGAATTTTGGGGTTTTAGAGTTTTACATGGAGATATGAGAAGAAGCCTGGGGAGGCCAGGCAGGTGTCTCCTGGAAAGGGCAGTGAAGCTGAAAGCCCAGAGGAGCCCCCAGGACAGAGATGCCAGGAATGCAGAACATCTCCCAAAGAAAGCTTCAGGCAGCAAGAGGCGGCAGCCCAGGAGAGAGCCCGTGTGGGGAGTAAAGGACAAGGTCTCGGGGTAAAGCTGCCGGAGCCCTTGGGAGTTTAATCTCACCACAACCTGCCTCAGGTCTCGGACATGCAGCTACCAGATTTAAGGTTTGCCCTCCAGGGTTTTGCTCCTGCTTTGGTCCCATTTCTGTCTATCCTCCTATCTCTCCCTTTTGGAATGGGAATTTTTACCCCATGCCATTATATCTTGGAAGTATCTACCTTTCTTTTTGATTTTTATAGGAGCTTACATCTAAAAGTTTACCTTGAGTCTCAGAGGAGATTTTAGACTTGGACTTTCAGTAATGATGGAACTGTTAAGAGTTTGGCAACTCTTAGGTATGGACTAAATGCATTTTACACAATGAGATGAGATAGGTCCATGTAGGCCAGGGGTGGAATGTCACGGTTGATACCTCAAATGTTCCCAGCAGCATATATCTTGGAAGGTGACTGGATGGTGGGGTTGCTATATTCATCAGTGGACTTATCCATTGATGAGTTTAGTAGCTAAATGGGATGGTAGGTGGTAGGGCCTTGAGGGAGGTGGGTCAGTGGGGGTGTGACTTGGAAGTCTGTATTGTTGTCCCTTGCTCCACCCGTTGCTGTTTCCAGGCCACCATGGCATGAGCAGATTTCCTCAGGTAGGCTCTTCCACCATGCTAGTTCTACCTTGGAGTAACAACCATGTACTGAACCCACCAAGGCTGTGAGCGAAACATACCTACCCACCTTTAAACTGGAGGCCTGAGGTATTTTGTTTCAAGGGTGCGAACTTGGCACATACAGCTGGCCACAGCTCAGTGCCTCCCAGTGCTTTGATATGCACACAAATTCCTGAAGGTTTGTTAAAATGTAGATTCTAATTCGGTAAACCCGGGGCGGGAGCTGAGATTCTGCATCTCCAGCCAGTTTTCAAGTGATGGAAGCACTGGTTCTGGGACCACACTCTGGGTGGGCAGAGAGAGGCCTTCTTTACCGAGATGAAACCTGAGTTTGCTGTCAGACAGATCAAGCTTCTATGACCTTGGCAACCTACCTAGTTTCTCTGAGCCCTCTTTTGTCTCTTACATGTGAATCAAGGCCCAGTTTATTTTACTTGCTCTTTAATGGCAGTTCCACCGAGGCCATGGAGCAGTAGGCGGGAAGCCGTGGGTGTCGTGTGGAACACAGGCAGGAACCTCACGTCCCTACTCTGATCTTTGCCGTGGATTTACCATTTTTGAGAAGCTTCACTAGACTTTCGTCCCTTAAAACCTCTTCCGTTTGAATATTTATTTACACCTGGAACGTTATTCTGAGGAGTAAAGAGTGTAAAGCCTCTGCAAACTCTTTCCAATGAGAAACTCTTGTCACCTGCCAGAGAAGGTGTCTGTTTAGCTCTACGAGCAACTGTTCAACTTGGCATCAAATGCACCTGCCATTCATTCTAGCTTTGTGGTCTCCTGATAACTGGGCTCCAGTTTCATTCTGAAACCCTAACACCTCCCGGCGCTCTGATTCCCATGGCACCGCTGTCCCCTGTGGTTCTGACCCTTGCCCTGGGGATCCTCCAGTGGAACTGGGCTTTGTTCAGTGTCCTGGCACCTGAGGTTCTGCTTCTGCACTCAGCCCAGGGCCTGATGTACTAGAAAAATCTGCTCAGGGTCCACTGATGGCCAGAGATGCCTGACGGATTCTCCACCGCGGCCCAGGAGTACCCGCAGCACCTACCCCGTCTAACACTGGGTTCCTGTCTCCTGCCTCTCCCAGTTAAATAGCCACACATGACCTTCTGATTTTTAAAATGTAAGATTAGTCTATGAAGGAAATCAAAGAAAGCTCCAACATTAATATTTTGAATGACTAACAACAATCAGCTCACAATGGAATGAACAATTCTTTCCCAAACCACATTTCCCAACACATAAAGCATATTCGTACAAGTATCTAACAGTGCAGGCATCATAACCTCTACTTCCAGATAAAGTTCAGAGAAGCCATGCATCTTTACTTAGTAAATATCCAAGCTAGGACACGCGCCTGACTGTCACTCTCCGTTGAGAGACCTGCTTGCACCTTGAAGTTCTAGTGGATATGCAAAGCTGCTACTCACATTTTGCAGCTGAGGGCAGGAACAGTCTAGGGTGTCCACGGGCAGTGAAGCAGTAAAGCCACAGACTGACAAGTTGGCCACTTCCTCTGGATGGGATGGCGTATAGAAAGGCGTTTTCAGAAGATGGTTCAGGCTGCCGTGGGTACCATTGTTTGGGGCAGGCCGAATGCGTAGAAGATCTGATTTAAAAAAAATAAGTTCAAAGGAACTTTAAATTAGAAGGCAACAGCTGGGCATGGTGACATGTGACTGCAATCTTAGTACTAAGAAGGCTGAGGAAGGAGGATCACTGTCTGAGTTACATAAGCAATCTCAAGTGCAGCCTGAACTACAGAGTGAGACCCTGCCTCAAAATAAATAAATAAAATAAAAAACCTAGAAGTCAACAACTCTCACGTAGGAGACAGGGAAAAACAAATACCTACTCTTACATTCTTATAATAAACTCTACTGTAATGCACACAAGCACTGCACAAGCCATTCAGCTCCCCAACCTTTGGGGCACAGTCTCCTAACCTAGTCTGTCTACTTGGGACAGTCCCCACAGATGAGCCACAGCTCCTTCTGCAAACTTTCTCTGCTCCCCCAGAGGAAAACTTTACTGCTTAAGCGATCGCTTTGCTTAAGCACACGCTGGTTCTGCCGGGTGTGATGTGCACACCTGTAATCTCAACACTGAGAGAGCCATGTTTATACTAGTTTGAAAGGTTGGAAGTTTTTTTAAGTTTGTTCTTCTAAATTTTCTTAAATTTAACTCTCATATAGTTATGAATAGAAAAGCTTGGCTACCTAATGTCTAAAGTTTATCATTCCTAGTAAAGAAAAAAGAATTCACTCATTTGAAAGCTGTCTACCTTCACTTGTGACTGCATTCATCTATACTTACCACACATTAAATTATAGAGTTCAATATTTTCAAATGGTTCAATTTCCATTTGCTCTTTAAAACTGGGTCCATGAGCCAAAAAGATAGCCTGGAAGATAATGGTCACATTATTACTCAGTGACATCTACACTCACATGTCAGTGAAGAAGAGACATTATTTTCCCCTGTGACAAGTCTCCTGTCAGTATCTTTGGCTGGCCTTGGTAATTTTTTCTTTTCTTTTCTTTCTTTCTTTCTTTCTTTTTTGGTCTTTTTGAGACAGGGTTTCACTATGCAACTCAGGCTGCTCTTGAACTCACTTTATAGCCCAAGCTGGCCTTTAACTCACAGCAATCCTCTTGTCTCAGCCTCTCCAGTGCTGGGATTACAGGCCTGCACCACCACATCCAGCATAAGGATTTCTCTTCAGATTCATTTCCCCTGTGATGCCCCAATGTCAGTCAAATGCAATCCATGCTGTGTTCATGTCTATCTCTCACTGCTTCATTAGACTAGGGGACACAGGAGACTGGCCAGCCCACATCGTACCACTCTACCACATCTGGGCAGTACACAGCAGCGAGTCTTCCAGTAGCACCATCTTCCCTTTCCATATCGTTCATTTCATTGCTCAAAGACGTTTTGCACAACGTTTGATAGAGACCTAAGTTTCTTGTTATTGTTTTGTTTTGTTTTTGAGACACGTTCTCACTACATAGGGTTCTAAACTCACTGTGTAGCCCATACTGGCTTTGAACTCATGGCAATCCTCCTGCCTCAACCTCCCAAGTTCTGGCATTACAAGCAAGCAGCACCACACCTGCCTGAGACCTAAGTATTCTGATTTATATTTACTCAATTAACACTCACTTTATATAACTTATAGTAAGCCTAATTATTTAACATTGTAATAAAGTAGGAGAAAAGTATCAAACATACATAAGCATTCTTTTCTGTGAACAGGCTCATAGAAATTTTTTCTCTAAAATAATCAATCATGAATTTGAGGCATAGTTTTTTCTGGCAGTTGTGAGTTTAATTGTTACATAGCACTCTTTTTTTTTTTTTTTTTTGCGGCACTGGAGATTGAACTCACAACCTTGCGCCTCTCAGACAGGCGCTTAAGTCACTGAGCCAAGGCAGGGTCGCACTATGTAGCTCAGGCCGGCCTTGCGCTCGCGTTGTAGCCCAAGCAGGCCTCGAACTCACAACGCTCCTCCTACCTCAGCCTCCCGAATGCTGGGATTAAAGGCGTGCGCCACCATGCCCAGCTCATAGCACTCTTAAGTAACAGAAAAATCTGTCTCCAGAGAATTTTCAACCATTTACAGAAAGATATAACCCACCACGACACTGGGAAGAGACAGCCTGTTCAGGAAGAGCCTGGTACACATTCTCCTACTTGGAGAGGAGCGTGTGTGCCCCACATGCTCAGGAGTGCGCGTGCGCATGCATGTGTATGCGTGCGTGTACGTGTGTGCGCACATCTGCATGTGAAGAGTGGACTGCATAAGACAATCAGAACGCAGAAAGCTCCGCC
Source organism: Dasyprocta punctata (assembly GCA_004363535.1). Lineage (NCBI taxonomy): Eukaryota > Metazoa > Chordata > Mammalia > Rodentia > Dasyproctidae > Dasyprocta > Dasyprocta punctata. Next base: position 34,797 of record RJWM01006212.1, on the reverse strand, counting down.
TGAGGCTGCATCGGGGCCTTCTGCTCACGGCTTCTCTGTATATTTCCTCCTCCTGCTCAAACTCCCGGTTTGCGGTCTTTCTCACCACACCTCCACGTCCAGCTCTGTCTGCGGGAACTCCTTTTCTCCTCCGCCCCTCCAAACAACAGCGTCCCACACTCAGGGCTCACGCTGCACCCACACCCCGCCCTTAAGGCGCTCGTCTAATTCCGTGAGTTTTGCGCCATTTCTAAGGAGACCCTGGGAGACGGCTGAGCGGTGAGCAGCAGAGACATAGAGATCTGGTGTCCAGATGCTGGAATACAGCAAGGTGAGGGAGAGGAGGAGGAGGGAAGCGGGTCCCCGGGACCCACAAGGAGCTGGAGTGAGACCTGAAGAGAGGGAGGAGAGGGAGGAGAGAGCCCTCAACACAGACGGAGGCGGCGACAGGCGGTGCCTTCACCCGGTGCCCTGGCTCGCTGTGTGGAAGGGGCGGCTCCAGCCGCAGTCACGGGTGACCACGGGACCACAGAGGCCACCGGGGAGACACCTACGAGTGGATGGAGCAGGGTCTGCAGCAGACTGCAGCGGCTGGTGAGTTATTTAGGTCAGACACCCCCAGGAGAAGGCGATGGGCTGATCGCCATCTTGGAGAGGGGTCAACCGAGCTCAGAACTCAGAGCAGCCCCTGGAGTCGCTGTGAGATGGAACTGAGTTCAAGTTGTTCAGATGTCAGGGAGCCGAGGCCCAGCCGGCCGGAGGTGTACAGCCTGTTGCAGGTTGAGCAAAACGGGTTCCAGTCTCACAGCCAGAAATCAGCCTGAACTCCAGTGGAACTAAAGGTGCAGGCTTTCTGGGATTATAAACTGGCCTGCTGTAAACGCACGACTGGCTTGCTGGAATTACTCAACAAGGACCTGGGTTCTGTCTGCCCGTACTGTCTACCAGTGACAGTAGAGACTTGCCCTGAAATGGCCGGGTTTTTTTTTTCCTTTCTTCATTTTTGTTTTCTTTTTCCCAGTTTGTTTGTGTTTTTATATGAGTGTGAACCCTGCATCTAGTATTTTTGTAGCTGTTGTTCTGTTCTGTTCTTGTTTTTATTTCTTCCTTTTGCTCTTCTTCCTCAGTCTCCTGAAGTTCTTCTAATATTCCTTTGTCCTCCAGCCTTGCTTCTAATCTCTTCCTCTATTTTTCCCCATAATTGTGGGAGACAACTTGAGCAGGTCCCCTTGAATGCAGAACAATTGCTGCAACTTTGATTTTATCGAAACTTATTTCCTTATGTTGATGTATACAGAGCTGACTATGTTATTTCCTTCGCTCTTCAATTGGCTCTAAGCATTGCAAATAAGGCTAGCTGAGGTACTGATATGTAATCTCTAAAGCCATCCGACAGTGTCCTGTTGCCTCCCATAGTGATCTCTATAAAATGTATAGGCACAGCGGGATGGCAGAGCCAGTGAGCTCCAGGAATGTTGACTGGGTATGAGCCTCAGAAGGAGGCTATGAGTCTCCAGGGCATAAAAGTTTACATATCAGAAGCAGGTACTGGTATGGAGTCTTTAAAGCCATCAGACAGTGTCCTGTTTCCTCCCAAAGTGACCTTTGTAAGATGTATAAAGCACAGTGGGATGGCAGAGCCAGTGAGCTCCGGGAATGTGGACTGGGTATGAGTCTCGAGAAAGAGGCTGTGAGTTCCCAGGGCATAAAGTTTGCATATCAGAAACTGAAGCAGCAGCCTCCTAAAACAATTCAGTTGCTATCTTGATTGGGTTGTGCAAATTGATCCCCCTGCATATCTTTATCTGCATTTTTCAGAGATACCTTTCTCACTACCTTGTTAGCCAGCTCAAGTTACTCACGTAGTTCCCGCCATCCTCACTGTCACTCATCCTCAAGCCACCCCCTTGCTTCACTAGTTAATAAATTCTGGGAGAGGCCTAGGATCAAGGTCTTTGTCCACATGTCCTCACGAGGATTGGACTCAGGACCCCTTGGCTGCCCTTAACCTTGAATATGTCTCGGAAACTTTACTCTCGCCGTGGATTGAACTGGGGATGGTAGATTGGAATTAATTTGCCGGGATTCCAATAACATCTCAGTGGATTTATAAATGTAACTTCTTGGATTGTGAGGAAAACTAGACAAAGGATTTCAATACTTGGATTACCGTACTCAATATTTGGGGCTACAATACATAATGCCTTTTAAATTATCTTGCAATATCGCCACTTTGAGGACATATTAAATACATACAATTTTCTGATTTGTTTTAGATTTTGTTATATAACCACAAATATAGTACACATGGTGAAAGATGGCAAATTAAGAGTTACCACAGCTTGTCATCTTCCAGGCTGTGTTTGATGTTACCATTATTGCCGATTGTTCTATTTTAGCCAAGGTGACCTAAGTGTTCTAATCAACTGTCTTTCGTGGTATACCAAGACTGAGATTGCCTAAATTTAGAGAAGACATAATAAGCCGGGTGTGGTGGCGCACGCCTTTAATCCCAGCATTCGGGAGGCTGAGGTAGGAGGAGCGTTGTGAGTTCGAGGCCGGCCTGGGCTACAACGCGAGTGCAATGCCGGCCTGAGCTACACAGTGCGACCCTGCCTCAAAAAACCAGGGCCGGGAGTTTGGCTCAGTGCCTTAAGCGCCTGCCCTGGCAGGCGCGAGGTTGTGAGTTCAATCCCTGGTGCCGCAAAAAAAAAAATAATAATAGAGAAGACCTAATACTGCTACTTCTCTAACTAATGCAATCAAAAGGGAAGTAATACTTCCAAATTCTTCCCTTCAAGCAAGAATTACCCTGAAACCAAAACCAAAGAAGAGGCCAACCAAAAAAGAGAAGTACAAGCCAATCTCCCTAACGAACACAGATGCCAACATCCTCAGTAAGATACTGGCAAACAGAAGACAGCAAATCATCAAGAAGATTATACACCATGACCAAGGAGGATTTATCCCAGGGATGTAGAGGTGGTTCAACATATGCAAATAAATAAATGTAATACACTGGATCAACAAAGCCAAGGACAAAATCATATGATCATCTCAGTAGACGCAGAAAAAGTGTTTGACAAAGCCCAACACCCATTCATGATAAAAACCCTACAGGGGCGGGGGATATAGTTCAGGGGCATAAATGCCTTCCTGGCAAGCGCAAGGTCCTGAGTTCAATTACTGGTACAACAAAACCAAAACAAACAAACAAACAAAAAAAAAAAACCTACAGAAAATTGGAATAGATGTTCTTTACCGCAATCTGATAAAAGTCATCTATGACAAACCAATGGCCATCAACATACTAAATGGACAAAAACTGAAAGCTTTCACTCTAAAATCAGAAACAAGGATATGCACTGTCATCCCTCCTGTCCAATATAGTTCTGGAAACATTAACCACAGCAATCAGACAAGAGGAAGAAATAAAAGAAATAAGGACAGGAAAGAAGTTAAATTATCATTATTTGTGGATGACATGATACTCTATATAGAAGTCCTCAAATTCTCCACCAAATGACTTCTAGATTTAATAACCAAATTCAGTAGCATAGCTGGGTACAACGTCAACACTCAAATATCAATAGCATTCCTGTACACAAACAACAAACTCACTGAGAGAGAAATTAGGGAAATAGTATCTTTCATAATAGCATCCAAAATTTTAAAAAAATGAAATACCTAGGAATCAATCTAATGAAGAAAGTAAAAGACCTCTACATTGAAAACTACAGTACTCTGAAAAAGAAGATTGAAGAGGATATCAGAAAATGGAAAGCTATCCCTTGTTCTTGGGTAGGAAGAACCATACTTCCAAAACTGTTATACAGATTTAATGCAATCTGGATCAAAATACCAATAGCATATCTCACAGAATTAAGAGAAAACAATCCTAAAATTCATTTGAAACCAGAAGAAGCCTAGAATAGCAAAGACAATTCTGGGCAACAAAAGCAAAGCAAGGGGCATCACAATCCCTGACTTGAAATTATACTATAAAGCTACTGTGATAAAACAGCATCTTACCAGCAAAAAAATAGACCTGAGGATCAGTGGAACAGATTGGAAGATGCAGACACAACTACGAACACATTCAGTCACCTTATCTTTGACAACAGAGCCAAACACCTTTACTAGAAGGAAGATAGCCTCTTTGGTGCTAGGAAAACTGGCTTTCCACATGCTTAAGATTAAAAATAGACCTGTATCTCTCACCATGCACTAGACTAAAATCAAAATGGATCAAAGACCTAAATATTAAAACAGAAACATTACGTCTGCTGGAAATAGACTAGGTAGACTTCTTGAAGACATTGGTGTAGGCAAAGACTTTATCAACAGAACATGGTCACACAGGAAATATCACAAAGAATCAACAACTGGATCTCATCTTATTAAAAAGCTTTTGCACTGCAAAAGAAATCATCAACAGAGGGATGAAAACCCACAGTGTGGGGAAAAAAAATTTTCTCCAGCTTTTCCTCAAAGGAATAATATCTAGAATATACAAAGAACTAAAACAATCTGACCCCCCAATCCAAAAACGGGCAAGCAAGATGAACAGACACTTCTCAGGTGAAGCAGAAATGGCAAATAAGTACATGAAAAACTGTTTAGCATCACTGGTCATTCAAGAAATGGAAACTAAAGCAACTGAGAGATTCTGTTGCACTCCAGAAAGAACAGCTATCAAGAAGTCAACCAATAACAAATGCTGGTGGGGCTGTGGGGAGAAAAGAATCCTTCTCCACTGTTGGTGGGAGTGTAGACTGGTGCAGCCATTGTGGAAATCAGTGTGGAGATTCCTCAGAAATCTAAAACTAGAGGTCTCTTCTGACCCAGCTATTCCCCTTCTTGGTATCTTCCTGAAAGAATTAAAAGCATCACACCACAACGGTATATGCGCAGCCATGTTTACAGCAGCACCGGTTGTGATAGCTACATCCTAGCAGCGCCCCAAATGCCTATCAGCTGATAAGTGGGTACAGATGTATTGTTCCTACTCAGTGAAGCACTGCTCTGCATAAAGAGAGGTAAGCTAGAGACATTTCTAGGGATGCGCCTTGAGACCACACTCTTGCATGATATAAATCGGACACACGTTTAAATACGGCATTGTCTCTATGATGTGAGAAACTGAAAGTGTAAATAAGGACCAGATGTGTAATAGATACTGGGAAATGGGAAGAAAATGTTTAAATGAGAAGGGGAACTAGGGAGAGCAGAGGAGGAAAGGGAAGAAGAGATGAGAGAAAAACAAAGAATAGGAGGAAAAAATAGAAACAAAGCTTTTCTAAATAAAGAGGGAGGGAGGAGCAGGGAATGGGAAAAGAAGCAGCAAGACACATCATGTACAGGTACAAATTCCCTACGCCAAATGTGATCATCATAGACACCTAAAATGCACCAATAAAGAAAATAGTTCCTAAGACCCGGGTTCCCCGGAGCACCCTGGGCCTGGTGTCCCTGCCTCAGGCCCCGTCCCCTTCCTCTGCTTTGCTTCTCATTTCCCTCAGCCCTTCATCTACTCTACCACCTCCTGTACCACTGTCTCGTCCCCCTCTTCGACCCAGTTTCCTAACTGTAGAGACATCTCTTTTGTTCACACATTATCAAGTGGTTTAGACACTGCTTATCCCGTTGGTCGATAAGCATCTGTTTTCAAATCAGTGGTTTGACAGGCTGGTGTGATCCCAGCACTCGGGTGGCTGAGGCAAGAGGATCGCCATGAGTTCAAAGCCAGCCTGGGCTCTACAGCAGGCCCCTGTCTCCAAAAAATATAGAGAAGTTTAAAAATGCTAGCGGTTCATTACCTCCATGCTCTTAAAGTTGTTGTCGTAGCCGTGGGTGCCACCTCCACAGGACATGCTGGTCGTAGACCTGGAGAGAGAGGATGTTAATGCCCAGCCCGGTGGCCGCAGGGCCCCTGCCGTACAGCAAGTCTCGGAGCCTGGGCCGGCACCCTACGCGCGTGAGCCAGAATTTCACCAGCAACAGCAGCGATGCGTTTCCAGACTCAAACTCACAACTGCAAGGCCCACGTGCCATGGCAGAGCCGAAACAGTGAAGAGTACGGAACCCGACGCCCCAGCCCTGGACGGGCACAGAGGCTGACGACAAAGGCTTGAAGAGAAGAGGAAGGAAGACTCCTCTCCAGCCCGCCTGCGCTGCCGGCAGCACGGGCTGCGGCAGCAGGAACCCCTGATTGAGGAAAAAGCATGTTTTTTACAGCGGAAATATCTAGAGACACAATACACAAGCGGGAATAAAGAGCACTCCGGGTAGCAGAAGGGTCGCCTGCTGCAGCCCGGGCTCCAAAGTGAGTTCAAGGTCACAACAAACCACATAGCAAGACCCTGTCTCAAAAAGCAATGCCCTAGCTCCCCACAAAAAGAATAGTAAGGGCAAGCTGATCCCAACACTTGGTAAGGAGAGGCTAGTATAGTCTACAAATTCAGAGTTTATTTGTAACTTTTGGGATATTCTCCTATTAACTTTTTGTTGTTGTTCTTTTGAAACAGGATCTCGCTATGCAGTCAGGCTGGCCTTGAGCTCACTGTGTAGCAGAGACTGGTTTTGAACTTGCAATGATCCTCCTGCCTCAGCCTCCCAAGTGCTGGGATTACAGGCCCGCGCCACCATGCCCCACCTCCCATTAACTGTTGTTCTGTTCCTTAAATAACGTTTTTTGTTTTTTTGTTTTTTGGGTACCAGGAATCGAACTCATGACCTTGCACTTGCCAGGCAGGGGTTGTTTTGCTGAGCTATGTCCCTGGCCCTCCTTGAATAACTTTGAACATATAATTAATTTGCTTTTTGCCCACGGGTTCATGTCTTACACTTGGAATTGTGCAGTGTCAGCAATTTTGTGCAGAGTTGATTTTTATACTTAAAAAAAAAACAATGACATTGTGAGTTCAAGGCCGGCTTGGGCTACGTGAGCAAGGCCGGCCTGAACTACATAGTGCGACCCTGCCTCGAAACAAATGGGGCTGGGAGTTTGGCTCAGTGGCTTAAGCACCTGCCTGGCAGGCACAAGGTTGTAAGTTTGATCCCCGGTACCAACAACAACAACAAAAAGACAAATAATCCTAGACTTTCTCAAAGCAACAATATTTGGTCCCTGAAGGGAACCAAGACTCCAATTCCTAAAGTCTGGAATTAAACGCTTTCTCTCATTTGCTTCTTCCTCCTGTTTCCCTAGAGCACACAACCCAGACACACAGGCACGTGGGCACGCACGTGCACACGCGCACACACACACACACACACACACACATGCATGCAGGGAGAACTCACTAAGAAGAGGCGAGAAATCTGGGGGCTTTAAAGGAAACATTTTAGCAGTTCTTGGTGGCACCTCCCTGTCATCCCAGCACTTGGAAGGCTGAGGCAGGAGGATCACTGGGAGTTTACAGCCAGCTTGGGCTACAGAGTGAGTTCAAGGCCAGCCTGAACTGCATATCAAGACTGTTTCCCAAAAAAATGGTTTTAAAACTTCCTAACAGACTCTCACTCAGTTTAAGAAGAAAGTAAAAATGAATCATAAGATAAAAATGAAATCACACTTGGGGCCAGGAGGAGAAGTCATACCTGGATAGGTGAAAAAAAGAAAGGTCCTGCTTTGTAAGGTGCTGAAATGGTCAGTTCCTGCCCTTATCTTAGTATAGGTTAGAATTTGTTTCTAAAAACATTCTTATTTGCTGGTGCAATCCTGTAATCCCACCACACAGGAGGCTGAGGCAGAAAGATCACCAGTAGTTTGAGGCCAGCCTGGGCTATATAGCATGATCCTTTCTCAAAAAACAAAACAAAACAAAACATCTCTTATTGCACACACATTGTTTCACAAGGTTACTGGAATTATCTGATTGAAGTTAACTAAGATGTAAATTCTGTACCAAAAGCTAGTGTGTTCACTCATTAAAAGGAAGTATTTTCAACCACATCTTTGGATCCACTTTCTAAAGCTGGGCCTATATTTGCAATTCTACTTTCAGAAAAAACGAAACCCTAATATTTATTATACTTCCATCTCCTATTCACCCATTAAAAAAAAACAACCTACAGTAAATAATGCAAACTGTCGCACAGATGCAAAGGACAGAGGATGGGACCGCTGCCAGGTCTGCACCCCGCACACTTCCCAGCCCTCCAGGGGGCCGCTGGGAGCCCGCAGGGAGGTGACCCTGAGCCACTCCTGGAACCTCTCCCCCTGCCCACGGCGCCACAGCCTCGAGTGGGGCTGTGAAGGATGAGGAAAGGGTCCCCGCACGCCTTCCTTTCTTTGTGTTGTTTTGAGACAAGGTCTCACTGCCCAGCCTGTCCTGGAACTCACAGGGATCCTCCTGCCTCAGTCTCCCAGGTGCTAGGATTACAGGCGTGTGCCACCGGGCCTGGCTTCATTTCTAGTTCTCAGAGAGGCATCTGGGGTGTGTTTGTTAGTCCATACTCCAAAATGACTAAGCACTTGAACACTTCTTCGACCACAGCTTTAAATGACTGATTTCTCCAAATTGGTGAGATCAGACAACACTTAGGCAACAGACAGATGATGCAAATAAATGACAAAGTTGTTGAAATCAGCTGTAACTGTGGAAAGAAGGCTCTCATCTGGTTACCAGATAATGCATGTTATTATTGAAGGGACAGGGGCACTGCAGCCTGAGGCTCCGTGTGCAGAGCTGGGAGAGAGAGGAGGACAGCATGTGGCATCCATGAAGCACCCCCCCCCACTACACCCCCATCCCCGCTGACAGCAGGCGCGGACTAATGCAAGGAGCGGTTCAGAACTGAGCTGGAGGGAATGGCGCAGGCATTTTGGAGGCTGAGGCTGCGGCTGCCCCCGCTGCTCCTCGGAAGCCAGTGCGTGCACCTGGCGAGTGGACAGCACAGCAGCAGAACCAGGCCGAATCAGGCCGTGCGTCCCAGCGCAGGAAAAGGAGGCCCTAAGCCAGTCCCGTCTACACGCCTACAAGCAGCCAGGTGGGCAACCAGGCCTGATATCTCACGGCTCGCTGGGGAAAAGGACACACAGAGCTGGGCGTGGTGGTGTATACCTGTCCTAGGAGGCTGAGGCAGGAGGGTGGCTGCGAGTTCAAGGCCAGCCTGGGCTCCATAGTGAGCCAGTCTCAAAAAAATAGCGAAAAAAAAAAAAAAGAAAAAAAAAGGACACACGGCTCAGCATTTGTTTTGGGGCACCGATGTATGACATGCAGAGGTATTTTGTGACCTCCTGCTCCTAAAACGCCTTCCCAGGCTACAGACCCTAACTGTAAATGTTCACAGATGGCGCCACCTTCTGGATCTGTCTGTTAATACATCGTATACCTGGTACTGGCACTATTATTGCTATGATTATTATTATTATTATTATTATTATTATTATTATCTTGGCTTTTGGAGACAGGATCTTGCTAAGTATCCCGAACTGGCCTCGAACTCGAAGCGATCCTCCTGCCTCAGCCTCCCGAGGCTGTGCTCACAGGAGTGCACCAGCAGGCTCGGCCTCTTCAGCTTTTCAAGTCAGCAAAACTCCACTGTGCCCCACGCTGCAAGGGATCCCTGCCGAGAACTCCCGGAGCCACAGCGACACTGAGGGTAAAAGTCAAGAAGCGCGGCTCCACCGCGCGGCCGCTGCCATCTAGTGAGGCCGCGCGGAACTGCACGGACCGGGGACCCGCGGGGAACAGCGCGAAGCAGGCTTAATACCGCGTATGAGGCACGCGCGAGGTATAAATAAATCACGGCGCGAAATAAAGGTGGGTGACAGGAACCGGGAGATCTGCAAATGGGAAGAGGACCAAGAGACGGAGGAGGAGAGGGGATGTAAAGGAATTAGATGCTTTATGTTCATGCACCGGCTCCCCACGATACACTGCAACGGTGCTAACAAAAATTAAAATTAAAAAAACAAAACGGCCAGGCGTGGTGGCACGCACCTGGAACCCTAGCACCTGGGAGGCTGAGTCAGGAGAATCTCTTCGAGTTTGCGGCCAGCCTGGGCTGCACTTGCACTGGTCTTGGGCCCAGGCGCCGAGCTCGCTCGCGGAGGGGACGGAAACGCCTGGGACCTGATTCTGCTTCTGTCCGCTTACGCGCGCGGAAGAGAAACACGAGTGGAAGACAAAAAGAGGGCCCTTCGAGTGGCCGCCACCAAATGCGCACCCCGCACTGTTCTGGCTACTGCTCAGGGGTCCCCGCCGCCCCGCGTCTGGCAGGAGCGGGCACACCCTGAACCTCTGGTAAACCACGGGCTCCACGCAGATTCCAAGTGGTTTTGGTTTTCTCTGAGAACGCTGCATTCGACAAAGGCTCAGCGATCCGCATGACTTATTACTAGAAATACGAGATAAATGTTACAACTCATTGGCTGACCTGGTCTCACCTGGTTGTTTTTGAGACAGGGCTGCCCTCAGACTCGCCGTGATCCTCCTGCCTCAGCCTCCAAGTGCTTGCTGGGATTACAAGCCTTTACCACCATACCTAGCTCAAAGGCTCTCTGTGCAAACCAGGAAGATGACAAAGACCCTGTTCTCCTCCAGCCCGAGGACGGCTCAGGTCACCCTGATCTCCCTTCTGGGCTGGGGTCTCTCGAGTCCACCTCGGGAAGGTGAGGGCGCAGTGGAAGCGGAAAGCGCGCCCGGGCCGGATGAGCCACGCCTGTCCCGCAGGGCGCGGAGGGGCCGCATGCGCACGCGCACACGCACCTGGCCGCCAGCCACTGCCGCTCCACCAGCAGGTGCACGCGGTCGATGCGGATGTTCCGCGCATAGTGCAGGCGCTTGGGCAAGTCCGGGGTCAGGTAGGGCTTGAAGTGCTGGTCAGGTCTCCGGCACTGAAGAAAGAGTGAAGATTTCCCCGGTGAAACATAAGAGTCTCAAACGAACTCAAAAACTTCACCTTGAAGCTGCGTGTGGTGGTGCACGTCTCTAATCCCAGCACTCGGGAGGCTGAGGCAGGAGGATCGTTGCAGGTTCGAGACCAGCCTGGGCTACAAAGTGAGCTCAAGGCCGGCCTGAACTGCATAGCGAGACCCTGTTTCAAAAAGAAAAAAAAAAAAACAGAAACGAAAAAAACCCTCACCTTGAGACAATTTTATGAGCACTTTTTAAAAGTAAGCGGATTTCAGCTCAGCTAATAAAATGAGAATATTAAATGTATTACCAACACGCTCGGATTCTCTGATTATATTACTTTTATTGTTACAACAATAATTAGATTGTAAGTAAAATTTTATTTAAATCATGACTAAGGGCAACCCACTCGGGATCCCCTTCTGTTTCTCTCTTGGACAGAAGCTTTCTTTCTCTCAATAAATATATTTTACTCCTAAAATAAATAAATAAATCATGACTAGGTGTTTGCTGGTTTATTCCTGAATATACATCTGAAGCCACTGTAAACCTCCCCTTTCCTTGGCTGAAAATTGGTGTATCTGGAGTTAGAATGCAAACACAACTTTGATTCTAAATTATACATGAAAAGCATGTAACATATTAATACATGGTAAAAAATATTAAAAATCAGTTTAATTGACCAAAAATTCCTCCACAACTGACTCAGTTTATCTTTCAAGAAGTTATAGGTAAATATCTATGTATCTATATATCTATATATATGGGTTAAGATAGTTACACTACTGAGTTCTCTGAGTTCAATTAAGAGAAAGATTTGTGCTGGCATTGTTCGGACAATTGAATGCAGATGTCTTGTGCTCTGGTGACTGATTTGGGGATGGCAATGTGCAATGTATGTACCATTGTTGTCCCCTGACTGTTGTGTTTTGAAATTGTTTTATTTTTTTTCTCTTTGAAATAAAATGAATTTCAAAAAAGAAATTATTAGTTTAGTTTTCAAATCAACAGCTTTTGAAACCATCTTCCTACTTGGAAAATTCATGGGTTCATCACAAATTAGAGTTAAAAAAAAATTGAGGGGGGTGTTCCGAGATAGAGTCTCCTTATGTAGTCCAGGCTGGGCCTGAACTCACTCTGTAGCCCAACCTGGCCTTGAACTCATGGTGATCCTCCTGCCTCAGCCTCCTAAATGCAAGGATTACAGGCATGTGCCACAACATCTGGTTAACGTTTTATAAAATTTTGTTTCTGTAATAATTAGTGCTATAAACATACAGCATATGTTAATACTTTAAAATGCAAATCACATTGGCATCTATTGATGGAAAAGAAAAAGGAGGCTATGAGAAACAGATCGAGGAAGACACTTTCTCTCCTGACCTCTCCGAGAAACAAGAGGAAAAAGTAAACATACAGGTACCATGACAAAGTGAGATGTCTGCTACTTCAATTTCTCATGCATTTCTGAAAAGTACGATGTCTCGCATATATTACAAATTCACATCACCACTATCTCATACTCAATTTAGATCAGAAAAATGAGACCTCTGAGACAAAACTTACAAAATCAACACTTAAAAGAAGTGTGGAAAATGGGTGACTAAGGGAGGTTACAGAAAGAGAAAGTCTACACCAGTTTTTCTCTTGCCCATTCTGATATGTTTTTGGCTTCTGACTGCTCTGCTCTTCTGTTTTTCCTTACATCCTTCTTAAGCCAGTATTTGTGGGATTTTCAGGCACTGTGCCTGCAGCTCCCCCAGGTGGAAAAAACCGAAGGAGCCCCAAGACAGTGCTCTCCCTGGGGTGTAGCTGAAGTGGAATCAGAGGAAACTGGGGTGCAATGCCAAGGGCCAAAGAAGTGCAAGGTTACTGTGTGCACTTGAGAACTGAGTTGAAGAAAGCAGAGTTGAGCTGTAATTTTGGTCACATCTTGGGAGGCTGAGGCAGGAGGATCCCATGAATTCGAGGCCAGCCTGGGATACAGAGTGAGTTCAAGACCGGCCTGAACTACACAGCAAGACCCTGTCTCGATCCCCCACCACCACCAAAAAAACAAATTAATAAATAAATAAAAGGCTGTGCATGTAGCTCAGTATGAAGACCCCCAACTCCCCCCTCACCCCCCAAAAAAGCAGTTGAAATCATACTGAGGGGAAAGAGGCTCTTTTTTGGACCTGTTTGAAACGATCGATAACAGTCTGTGACTGGCTGTGGTGCACCTTGACACTGGCCAGCACAGCCATTTCCCAAGGGACTCTGCCCCGTGATGAGTCAGCGCCTTTGTTCCGCAGCCGCTCTCCCTGGATGGCATCAAATCCCAAAGGAAAAACACCAGGATGAAACTGACTGCTGTGCATGGTGACGGAGTTTTTCAATGAATGACAAGGAGTCCAGACTCAGAATCGAATACTGGGCCTTTCTCAGGATCCAGAGTAAGGTCATCATGCTAACTGGGATGTATTAAGGAGACCGCAATACTTACACTGAGGTTTCTGACAATTTCTTCAGAATTAACTGTTCAGAAGAAAAAGAAAGAAACCACATTACAAAGTGATACTTGACAACTGCAAAAACGGGGACCAATGGAGGTGAATTTCACAATACTTTATACAATCTGGTAAAATGAAACAAAAGTGATGCAAACAATCACTTTAGCACTTCAGATTAGAGTAAAAGACACTGTGTGTTGTGGCACAGGCCTCTAATCCTAGCTACTCAGGAGGCTGAGGCAGGAGGATTGCAAGTTTGAGGTCAGCCTGGGCAATTTCTCAAAACCCTATCTCAAAATAAATATATAAATTAAAAGGGCAGGGGCTGCAGGTCAGTGGTAGGGCACTTGCCTAGCATGTATGAGGCCCTGGGTTCAATTCCCAATATCACAAAGGAACAAAAAGAGTAGAAAACTACAACAGTATTGAATACTGCATTACCCTAGACATTATGGACTGGGAATAGTATTTGCTTCTGTGATCTTCACAGGAAGTCAGAAGACAGCCTGGTAACCCTGTGTGCCCTCAGAATTGTGGAGTTTCCCCCTTCCCCCTTCACACGGGGTCTCTGTACTCACAGGTGTGAAAGTCCTGAGGTATATTCCGAGCTCGGATGCGGGGAGCCGGCCCCTGATACATGTAGAAGTTTATCTGGGAAAAATAATCCGTCATGTACTCCACCTTGTCACAGTAGGTCTGGTCCATTCCTGAGTGGAAAAAGACATTCGTATAGAAACAGGAAGAAGGGCTGGATGTGGCAGCACACACCAGTAATCCCAGCTCCCGGCAGGCTGAGGCAGGAGGATCACTGAGAGTTTGGGGCCAGCTTGAATTGTATAGCAAGATCTTGTCTCAAACAAGAAAAAAAAATAGGATATTTTATTTGTATATGAGACAAATGATACATTTTGAAAGTAAAATAGCATGTACTTTTTTCTTTTTTTTTTCTAGACAGGGTCTCACTAGGTAGCCCAGTCTGGTCGCAAACTCGCTGCAATCCTCTGGCTTCAGCCTTCCTGAGTTGCTGGGAATAGCATGTACTTTTATAAAACACACATTAAGAGAATAACAATTCAGAAATATTTGTTTACTTTTAAGTGCATGTTGTATAAGTTTACTAAGCAAGGTATAATCTAAAACGATGTTAAACAAGACATCTTTTATTGGCAGACTCCTTGGGCTGTGTGTAAATTATTTTTTAACATTCTCTATTTTAATAGTGGCAAGGTTTTACATTTATTAAAGGTAGGAAAAAAAAGACTCTGCAGAGCAAGTTTGGGTCAAGTAGAAGGAGGAAAAGGGAGGAAAAAATAATGAAGAAAAATACACCCTACAGCATAGGGTAGGTTACCATGAAGAGACATGATAGCGTGACAGTTTCTTGTAACCAAAACGTGCAGCAAAAGGTTCCTTTTAATTTTAAAGAAAAGGGTCATTGCTGGGTGTGATGGTGCAGCCTCTAATCCCAGCATGTGGAAGGTTGAAGCAGGAGGATCTCAGCCAGTTTGACGCCATCCTGGATGATACAATGAATTCTAGGCCAGCCTGAACTACACAGCAAGACCTTGCCTCAAAAGACTAAAAACTAGCCTGGCATAGCGGTGCAGGCCTACAATCCCAGCACTCAGGAGGCTGAAGCAGGAGGATGGCTATGAGCTCAAGGCCAGCCTGGGCTACATAATAAGTTCAAGACCAGTCTGAACTATACAGTTAGACCTGTTTAAAAAAACAAAAAACAAAAAAACAAAAATCGAAACCCAAATAAACTAATGGAGCAAAGCTGGGCATGATGACACACACTTGTAATCTCAGCACTCTGGGAGGCTGAGGCAAGAGGACGGTTTCAAGTTACAGGCCACCCTGGACTACATAGTGAGACCTTGTCTCAAGAAAAACGAATAGACAAGCAAACAAAATAAATGACTTTAAAAATACAGCGTACCGTGGTCGGCCAGCAGGATCAAGTTTACGCAGTTGTGCAAGTTGCGCTGCGCCAGCCCCTCCATCAGCATGCCGAAGGCCTCGTCCACGAGCAGCAGGGCTTGGATCACCTGCAGAGGTCAGGGTCCAGAAGGTGCACGGATTGTTCTAAACAGCCGTGCCACCATCTGATCAAGCGACAGACGCGCGTGTCTCATGGGACCATGGGGGCAACAGAGAGGCAAAAGGAGCACGTTTTGTCACCCAGAAATTCGACGCTGGGCATTTGCTCCAAGCGAGGACCTGCAGTGCCAATGGAGATGAGGAACAGTGACCTGCTCCCCACGGTTGATGTCCAGGTTACGGTCTGGAAAAATAAAACCCACGTGCGCTTCCGGAGGCACACGCTCCGGGCCTTCCGGGACACTCTGCAGAGCAAAGGCGCGGGCCAGGGCTCAGGAGGCGACACTGCCGTGAGCGCCTGAAGCCGGGGTTCCCGTGTGCCCCCGCCCTGCTGAGGCGCCCCTGCACTTAGCCACGGTTAGCATTTCATAGTGAACGCACAGCACAGAAAGCGCAAAACACGCCGGAGCCCTGCTAACGGTACTTGTTTCTAAATAGTGAACTAGAGACCGGGTTGACGTTGTTGCTTATACTCTTTAAGTGTTTCAAGTTTTCTATACTTTATCATACAGCACATCGCACTGACTTGAAGGCTAAATAAATGGCACTGATGAATGGACAAGTGTGATACCAATAGACTAGGAAAAATGTTTAATGCCTCCTAAGGCTATTGTAACAAGGACTGCCTTTTTTAATATTTGTGTTGTTTATTCTTTTAACTTAAAGAACTTTATTTCATTGGTACATTTTATATATACACAGTGATAAAATTAATCATAGGGAATTTGTACCAGTACATGATGTATCTTGATTCTTTTTTTTTTTCCCATTCCCCTCCCCTCCCTTCAGCCCCTCTTCCCCTGCTTATTTACAAAGCTTTTTTTTCCCATTTTCTCCTCCAATTCTCCTTTATTCTTGTCTCTTCTTCCCTTCGCCCCTCCACTCTCCCTAGTTCCCCTTCTCATTTGAATATTTTCTTCCCATTTCCCAGTATCTATTACATATCTGGTCCTTATTAACACTTTTGGTTTCCCAGGCCACAGAGACAATACAATATTTAAAATGTGTCTGATTTATATCACCTAAAAGTGTAGTCTCAAGACATATCCCTAGAAATGCCTCAAGCTTACCTTTCTTTATGCAGAGCAGTGCTTCACTGAGTAGAAAAAACACATCTGTACCCACTCATCAGTTGATGGGCATTTGGGGTGTTGCTAGAATGTAGCTATCACAAACACTGCTGCTATAAACATGGCTGAGCATATACTGCTGTGGTGTGATGCTTTTAATTCTTTCAGGAAGATACCAAGAAGGGGAATAGCTGGGTCAAAAGGGACCTCTAGTTTTAGATTTTTAAAGAATCTCCACACTGATTTCCACAATGGTTGCACCAGTCTGCATTCCCACCAACAGTGGAGAAGGGTTCTTTTTCCCCACAGCCCCACGAGCATTTGTTAGTGGCTGATTTCTTGATGATAGCCATTCTTGCTAGGGTGAGATAGAATCTCAGTGTTGTTGTAATTTGTATCTCTTGAATGACTGGTGATGTTGAACATCTTTTCATGTATTTATGTGCTTTTTTGTACTTTTTCATCTGAGAAGTCTCTATTCATCACAGATGCCTATTTTTGCATTGAGTCTTTAAATTTGGGGTGTCTGATTTTTTTTGAGTTCTTCATGTATTCTAGGTATTAGTCTTTTGTCAGAGGAACAGCTGGCAATATTTTTTTTTCCTATTCTGTGAGTTGCTTCTTTACTCTAATGGTGGTTTGTCTTGCTGCACAAAAGCTTTTAAATAAGATGAGATCCAAGTTGTTGATTCTTTGTGATATTTCTTGTGCAACTGGGTTTTGTTCATAAAGTTTTTGCCTACATCAATGTCTTCAAGGGTTCTACCTATTCTGTGTTCCAGACGATTTAGTATTTCTGTTTTAATATTTAAATCTTTAATCAATTTTGATTTTAGTCTAGTGCATGGTGAAAGATATGGCTCTAGTTTTAATCTTTGGCATGTGAAAAGCCAGTATTTCCAGCACCATTTATTAAAGAGGCTATCTTTCTTCCAGTGAAAGCGTTTGGCTCCTTTGTCAAAGATAAGGTGGCTAAGAGTGTCTGGAGTTGTTTCTGCATCTTCTAATCTGTTTCACTGATCTTCACATGTGGTTTTCTGCCAGTACCATGCTGGTTTTTGTTTGTTTGTTTGTTTGAGACAAGGTCTCACTATGTAGTTCAGGCTGCCCCTCAACTCATGTAGCGCAGGCTTGCCTCAAACTCCCAGTAATCCTCCTGCCTCAGCCTCTCAAAGTGCTAGGATTACAGGCAAGTGCGACACCATGATTTTTTTTTTAATCACAGTAACTTTGTACTATAATTTCAGGTCTGGGATTGTAATGCCCACTGCATTGCCTTTGCTCTCCAGAACTGCTTTTGCCATTCTAGGTCACTTTTGGTTCCATATAAATTTTAGAATTGTTTTCTGTAATTCTGTGAGGTATGTTGTTGGTATTTTGATTGAGATTCTATTAAGTCTGCATAACAATTTTGTAAGTATTTCCATTTTCTGATATCCTCTTCAATCTCCTTTTTCAGAATACTGTAGTGTTCAACATAGAGATCTTTTACTTCCTTTGTTAGATTGATTAGTAGGTATTTAATTTTTTTAATACTATTGTGAAATGTGTTGTTTCCCTAGTTTCTCTCTCAGTGAGTTTGTTGTCTGTGTACAGAAAGGTTACTGATTTTTGAGTGCTTACTTTGTACCCAGCTATGCTACTGAACTTGGTTATTGAATCTAGAAGTCATTTGGTGCAGATATTGAGGACTTCTATGTAGAGTATCGTATCATCCACAAATAATAGTTTAACTGACTTCTTCCTTTCCTATCCTCATTCCTTTTATTTCTTTCCCTTGTCTAATTGCTCTGCTTAAAGTTTCCTGAACTATATTGAATAGGAGTGGTGACAGTGCACATCGTTGCTTCTGATTTTAGAGTGAAAGTTTTCAGTTTATGTCCATTTAATATGATGGTGGCCATTGGTTTGTCATTGATGGCTTTCATCAGATTGGGGTAGAGAACATCTATTCCAACTTTCTGTAGGGTTTTTTTTTTTTTAATCATGAATGGGTGCTAGACTTTGTCAAATGTTTTTTCTGCATCCATTGAGATGATCATGTGATTTTTTTTTGACTCAGTTAATATGGTGTATTACATTTACTGATTTGGATACGTTGAACCATCCCTACATCCCTGGGATAAATCCTACTTGGTCATGGTGTATAATGTTCTCAATGATTTGCTGCATTCTGTTTGCCAGGATCTTACTGAGGATTTTTGCATCTATGTTCATTAGGAAGATTGACCTGTTCTCTTTTGGCTGGGTTTTTCTCTGGTTTTGGTATCAGGTTAATGCTTGCTTCCAGGAATGAATTGGCGACTACTGCTTCCCTTTTGATTTCATGAGAGTTTGAGAAGTAGTGGTATTGGATCTTCTCTAAATTTCTTATAGAATTCAACAGTGAATCCATCAGAACCTGGGCTTTTCCTTGGCATTAGGTTTTCAATTACACCTTCAATTTTATTGATAATATTTATATCTTCTTGTTTCAGCTCTGGTAACTCATATGCATCTAGGAATCTGTCCATTTCTTCTGTGTTTTCCATCTTATTAGAATACAGATTCGCAAAGCAGGTATTGGTAATCTGGATTTCTGCAGAATCTGCTTTGATTTCACCCTTTTCATTCATAAGTGCATGAATTTGAGTCTTTTCTTTCCTTTTCTGATAAGATGTACGAATCATTTGTCAATTTTACTTAATCTTTCAAAGAATCAACTGTCCAATTCATTCATTCTTTGTATTCTTAGTCTCAATTGCATTCATTTCTGCTTTGATTTTTGTAATTTCCTCCCTCGTAAGATCTTTGGGCTTGACTTGCTCTTCTTTTTCTAGAAATCTGAAGTTCAATATTAGGTTGCTTATTTGAACTCATTCTTATTTTCTGATATTAGAATTCACCACTATAAATTTCCCTCATAGAACTCCTTTCATTTCCTGCCCCATAAGTTCAGATCTATTACACTGGCAATATTGTTTCATTGTAGAAACTGTCTAACTTCTTTAATTTGATCTGTGACCTGTTGGTTCTTCAGTAGGGTGCTATTTAATTTCCATGTGTTTATGAACTTCTTGTGGTTTCTTTTGCCACTGGTTTCCAATTTCATTGCACTACCACCTGACAACATGCATGGGATAATTTCAGTTCCTTTACAGTCCTTTACAGAACTACTTAAGCAGGTTCTATGAAGTCGTATGTGGTTTGTTTTGGAGAATTTCCCATGTGCAGCTGAGGAGAATGTGTATTCCAATGTTGTGGGCTGGAAAACTCTGTAGATATCTACTAAATCCATCTGTTCAAAAGTTTGATTCAGTTCTGATATTTCTCTCTTGATTTTTTGTCCAGTTGATCTGGTTATTTGTGACAGTGGGGCATTTAAGGTCCCCCATTACAACTGTATTAGTGGTTTTTTGATTTTTCATGTTCATTAATATTTGTTTTATATATGGGTATTGATTGCATACATATTTATGATTATTATCTCTTCCTCTTGGTTCGTTCCCTCTACAAGGATGTAGAGGCCTTCTTGGTCTCTCTTAATCAGTCTTGGCTTAAAATCCACTTTGTCTGCAAATAGAATAGCTACCCTTGCTTTTTTCTGTGTTCCCATCCTAGGAAGTATTATTTTCCATCCCTTGACTTTCAGTCTATGAATTTCTTTTTGAATTAAATGTTTCTTGTATGCTGTGTATTATTGGATCTTGCTTCTTGATCTATTCTGCCAGTCTATGTATTTTGATTGGTGAATTGAGACTATTAACATTGATGGTTATAAATGATATTATTGACTTTTCCTAGTCATTTTATTTTCCTGGTTTTGGTACCTTTTCTCCTCCCTCTGTTTAACTGCCTGCCTTGCCTGGTGGATTCATTCTGTTGGAGTTCATGGAGTTGCAGTTCTTGCTATCTCTTTCTAGAATGTCCTTCAGAACATTCTGGAGTGCTGGTTTAGAGGTTATGAATTTCTTCCGGTGTTCTTTGTCATGGAAGGATCTCATTTCTCTATCAGTTGTGAAAGATAAGTTTTTCAGGGTCTATTAATCTGGGGTGGAGGTTGCTTTCTTTTAGGACTTGAAATACTTCACTCCAAGGTCTCTTTGACTTGAAGGCTTGTGTTGAGAAGTCTGCTGTGATTCTGATGGGCTTTCCTTTATAGGTGATTTGTTTCTTTTCTCTAACAACTTTTAATATTTTGTTTTTCTATTGAATTTCTTGAATCTTAACAATTATATGCCTTGAATAGATATTTTTGATCATGGCTAATTGCAGTTCTATATGCCAGAGAAAGAGAAGACGAGGGAGAGTTTAGAAGCAAAGCTGGAGAACAAAGGAAGATCATGCAAACTTTGTGAAACTGGTGAAGGAGACAGGAGGGAAAGAGAAAACAGAAAAAAAAAGAACAAGAACAAAAAAACAACAACAAAAACTAGCTAATAAAGAAGGTAGTATTTAAACTCACTTCAACAGGAACAGAGGCCTGAGAGGGGAATAAAACTGTGTGTAGCAGTAATATATTAAATCAAATTATAAGTAAGTAAGGAGTGTAACCATGTATGAAGAGATAGCCAATGCACCACAATGGAATGACAGGCAACTTGGCTTGAAATGGGCCATGAGAATAGTGAGTTGGCACATGCTGTATCTGTGCACATATGTACATGTGAATGTATGTATGTGTGTATGTATTTATTGGGACAGGGTCTCACCATGTAGTCGGGCTGTCCTTGAACTTACTATGCAGCCCAGGCTATCCTGGAACTCATGGGGGTCCTCCTGCCTCAGCCTCCTGATTACTGGGATTACAAGTGTGCACCACCACACCCAGCCACATTGACATTTTGAATGTATGAACCGACAGTGCCACACTGGAATGTTCAGTGTTTATCAAATGAGTGTTTAATCAAAGGGAACAAGCTGCGCTAAGCCCTTTAGAGAATTTTAACTATTCCAGAGTTTAAAAGGTGCTTCTGAGAGTTTCATTACTTTAAATAATCACGTATTCATCAAATGCACTTGTGCTCAGTAGAAAGAGCACTGTCTTAGCTTGTGGGTTTTAGGCCCGAATGCATTTCCATTTGCTTAAACTTACATCAGCGCTGACCGGTCCGCCACTGTGGCCTGCAGAGTCGGGCTCCTCCACGTAGATGGTGTAGAAGCTGGGTCTGGGGGAAGGGAAACAGACGCTGGGCTAGGGGCGGAGCATCGCGGACCTGCGGCCGCTGCCCTCTGCCCCCTGGCGGAGAAGTGCGGGACAGCGCCAGTTGCCTCCCTGGGGCTCACGCCGCGCTGGCAGCTGCCACCTGTCTGCGAGCCCGGGCCGTGGGGTTCCAGAAGGCTGTCGCTGTGCACTAGTCCAGGACACCGGCTCGGTGCGTTTCCGGGGTCTGTGGTGTTGCCCAGCGCTCCCGCCAGGGCCCATCCGCTCCTGGCCTCCTCCTAAGCTACTGTCGCGGTCCCCCTGACTCTGCCTCTCCTCACCCTGGGACACGGCCTCCCGTCTCCTGCACCAGCTCTGCCTCTCCGGTTACTAGCGCCAACGGCCTTCTGAGAGCAAATGGTCTCAGGAATAACTCTTGCAAAGTGCCCACTAAAAGGCAATTTCACACCTGTAGTCCCAGCACTCAGGAGGCCGAGGCAGGAGGATCTCTGGGAGTTTGAGGCCACCCTGGGCTACACAGTGAGTTCAAGCCTGAACTACATAGAGACCCCAGCTCAAAACACAAAAAGGCAATGCCAAGTTGTTTTTCAAGAACTGTCATGCACGGCTAGGGAATGTGGCTCAGTAGGGTAGAGCACTTTCCTTGCATCCACAAGGCCGTGGGTTTGATCCCCAGCACCGCAAGGAAAACAAAACAAAACAAACAAACAAAAAGTCACAGCAATCTGGAATTGCATTTCTTACCCGCCTGTGTCCCCCTACACCCGACCTCTGCCCCAGAGCTGCGGGCCTTACCTCTCGGCCTTGGGCAGGTCCAGCCACTTCAGCAGCGTGGTGATCCTCTCCTCGTAGGGGACTGAGCTGAAAAGAAGCGCGCAGCACCGTTTAAGAGGTAATCAAATGGAAACTGATTCCGTCCCGTGCCTCCCCGGACCCCGTGCGGGGCCTCCGTGGGCTCAGCCCCACACAGGGCTGCAGTGGTCGAGGCTGCGGGGCGCAGTGTGTGGCTTTGTTTCCTCCACCTTCTTGCGTTCAGGGCGCTCAGCCTCAGCGAAGGGCGGTGGGCCGTTTTCCCTGCAGTCTACGCGGTCTATTTCCCCCTGTCGCTTGCACGAGCCTCCGATATCTACCGCCAAACACCCGGGCTGGTTTGAAACAGAATCACCAGCGAGCAAATGAAAGATGACAGCTCAGTGGAGGAAGGCAAGCCACACACGACAGGCTGAAGTATAAATTCTAGTGTGTTACCCGCTGACCAGTGCTAGGGAAAACAAAAACCCAGTGGGGTGGACGTGGTGGCACACACCTGTGATACCCCACACCCAGGATGCTAAGGGACGAGGATTGCCGCAAGTTCAAGGCCAACCTGGGCTCTATGGAGAGGGCATCTCACAAAACCAAAGTGCCAAGGCCTAACCACTCCCACCTAGCCGCATCTGCAAGTGCTCACCTACCCGTTGTAATTCTTGTATATGGTGGGAAAGGAATCATTGATAGGCACATCTGATCCAGGCCAGAAGTAGGAGGCGGCTTTCAACCCTTGGTCCATGGCTGTCAGCCAGATCTGGAAGAAGGAAAAACGGGTTAATCAAAAAGAGTAGGGTAATTAGGGTTCATGGTCACGGTGAAACCTACTAGGAACAAAAATTTTGGCTGTAAAATTTGTTGCAATTATTGCAATTTGTTTGTTCGTGGTGGTTAAAATGTATAATTACTCAAATATCTGCCTCCAAAATACAAAAGCATAGAAAGCAATGAGAACCAAGTTCATTTTTTTTTCAAGTTGATAAAATTATACGGTTTTCCTTTCCCTTTAAAAGAATTACAACTGGGCATGGTGGTGCATGTCTACAATCACAGCGTACATGGAGGCTGAGGCAGGAGGAGTGCAAGTTGGAGACCAGCCTGGGTAATTTAGAAACTTAGTGAGAACATGTCTCAAAATAGAAATGCATACATACATATATACATAAATGCATAAATAATTAAACTACAAAACAAACTGAGGGAACTGTTAACAGATAATGTTTCTGTGTGTTTTATTTGTTCATTGATATGTTTCTTTTGAGACAGTGTCTTGCTGTGTAGCCCAGGCTGGCCTTGAACTCACAGTGATCCTCCTGCCTCAGCCTTCCGAGTGCTGGGATTACAGGTGTACCCCACGTGCCCAGGTCAGATTGATCCATTTCTAACATATCACCCAAGTTTCACACAAGACCATTTGGATGAACAACCATGAAAGTCTTAAAAAAAATTCAAATTTTAATGATAAATAGTGGTGAAACAGCCTCACATCCCAGCCCTTGGCAACCAAGGCAGGGGCCACTCACTGGCTCTCCACCCCACCAGGCAGGGTTGTTCTTCTCTGTCGAAGACAGTGAGAAATTCTTGTTGAGATTCACATCGTACATGTTGTTGTCAATGATGCCATGGGATTCTGGATACAGTCCCTAAATGTGCATTTCAAAATAGAGATTAAAATAAAGTAACGTACTGGCAAAACACGCACTGAAGTTACAGTAGCATGAGTTCCATATCCATATCTACTAAGGGTGGCACACACCTCCCCATATAAACACCAGGGCCTGGATCCAAAGTCCAGGAGATAGGGAGACACAGATAGACATCTGCACTGCTGGTGTTTTTATAAATTAATTAATTGTTACTGAAATTTCCATAGTACAATAATGATTGGCCACTGGTTAGATTAGCCATAATTACAAAAATGCATTAGATAGAAACATTTATTCATTTATTTTCTTTTTAGTTTTTTGAGCAGAGTCTCACTACGGTTTTTTTTTTTTTTTTTTTCCCAACCAGGCTGGCCTTGAACTTACTATGCAACCCAGGCTGGCCTCAAACTCATGGTGAGACTCTGCCTCAGTCTTCTGAGTCCTGGGATTACAATTGTGCGCTGACACATCTAGCTGAGATTATTTCATTTATCGAGTTTGTTAGATTATTTCACTAATGAGTTCATTTATAAAACAGAAGTCTTTATTGGGTCAAATTATCATCAAAATAGTAGGAAAGAACAAAACTTTCCACACCAAAGTTCTCCTCATGAATAGCCTACTGTTCCCAGCAGGCCTCTGTTAAGTCAAAGGTTATTTCTCCGGGCAGGGCTTGTCTGGGTTGCCCACAAATGTGAATGAACCTAACCGTGTGACACTCATTCATGTTAAGGCCTTGCAGCCTTTTATTGGCCTCATAGTACCCCAGCCTTCCCGGCCTGAATTAAGCCCTCAGCCAGTACCGCGCATGCTTGTGGCCCCAGCCTGTCTATGGGACACAGCCACTTCCTGTGCAGCCACTTCCTGCGCAGCCACTTCCGGTGTGTGGGCTGTCCGTCTCTCCACTCACCGTGACAATGGTGTAATGGTTTGGGAACGTCTTGGTGGGATACACAGATCTCAAGTATTTTGAATGAATTCCACATGTTTCTGCAACAAACAGGGTGGGAAATTAGAAGGGTTTTTCTTCCACATAAGTATTTTGGATAACTAAAACTCTGAATGTGAAAGTTTTCCAGAAGAATAGAAAACTAACAAGTGATGGAATGGATGGAAAGAAGTTGAAATTCTTAACTTCTTCCACTCCAAGGAAGGTCAGATTTTAGGAGAGGAGGGTGCCAAATTGAAGTCTATAAACGTTTTCTGTAGAGTCGGATAATACACATGTTATATTTCAGCACCCACGGATGCAAACAAATGAGCATGGCTGTGTTCTAATAAAACTTTATTGACAGACAGACTATGAATTCATATAATTTTCACTTCTTACAAGACATTCTTTATTAAACCATTCAAAACATATAGCAATTGCTACCATATAAGCAGTTATGCAAAATCAAACAGAAAATGGGTGTGGTGGCTCATGCCCGTAATCCCAGCACTCGGGAGGCTGAGGCAGGAGGATCATTGTGAGTTTGAGACCAGCCTGGGCTACAAAGTACACTCAAGACCAGCCTAAACTGCATAGTGAGACCCTGTCTCAAAGAGACAAAAAAAAAAAAAAAAAAAAAAAAAAAAAAAAAAGAAAGAATGAAAGAAAAAGAAAGAAAGAAAGAAAGCAAGAAAGCAAGCAAGCAAGCAATCAAGCAGAATGGGCAGGATCCAGCCTGTGTACAAGTCATCTAATACCACAAAAACCAGCATAACTGACCAGGTAACTGAAACCGGTTTGACTTCTACAACCACATGCGCTACGTCACACAGTCATGTTTGCAAATCAAGCAGAGCTTCCTGCTTACTGTTTTCAGTTCAATACCCATTCACTCTCCGAATCTCCCGTAACTTGTTGTGCACGAAGTCTGGCGTTCGTCTCGCACTCACGGGTCTGCCGTTTTCCACCCGGGCCCCGGCCTCCCTTCAGGAGGATGGAGCTCCTGGAGTACACTGCTGTTTCCTCCACCACCATACAGGGCAAGAGGTTTTCCATACCCAAATCTCACTGCCTCTGATTTGAAAAGAAAGTTTTCCCATTACAAATTCTACTTTGCTTAAAATAAAAAGTGACATTAATTACTGGCCAAAAAGTCACAAGCTTTGCAGCTGGAAACAATAAATGTTTTCCCAAATGGAGGCAGAGTTGGTCTCTTTCCCAGACCCCGTTCAAGGTCCAGTATGTTCCAGGAACTACTTCCTCGGGTCCCTCCAGGCCCACACCAAGCATATAACAGGGCCCTTTGGTGGGAGGTAGAGGACAGGGAGAGCCATGTAGTCTACTTTTTTTGTTTTGTGTTTTGTGTTTTGAGACAGGGTCTTGCTATGTAGTTCAGGTTGGCTTTGAACTCACTTTGTAGCCCAGGTTGGCCTCAAATTTGAGGTGATCCTCCTGTCTCAGCCTTCCAAGTGCTTGGGTACACTCCTGACATCCGACAAAACAATCTACATTCTTAACGAGTACCCCAAATGATTCAGATTCACTTAAGTTTAAAAGTTACTTTCAAACTTAGGATACTTTAAAATGAAACTAACCTTTATTTTTCTTTTCACGTCGGTGACATTTATAAATAATTCATGTCCTCAGTCAGAAAAAGACACTGTAGATGGCTAAGAGGTCACGTGAAGAAAAACAGGTCCCTGTGTCTCAAGGGCCCACACTCCGTGTCTATGAGTGTCTGCCTTTGAAATTCTACCCAGTAAATTTCTTTATGTGTCTTACTGATGCATCCTAAAAATTACCTGCACACTGCTCCATGACTGGGGAGAGGAAAGGGCCCCGGGTCTGCCATGGGGGCACCTAGGCCCCTATCTGCTGGCCTGTCCCTCGGCGAGCCGGCCTGGAGGCACCCACAGTCCAGCCCGAGGCTGCACAGTTCTCCCCACTTCCTACGCCTTTGCCGCTGATGCAGAACTTATGTCTGTCTGCCCACCTGTCTGTCTCTCTTCTCTCTCAAGCTTTTCAGCTTGGACCATGTCCTTCACACACACACACACACACACACACACACACACACACACACACGAGCAGCCTGGAAGGCAGCACTCCGGGACAAGTCCCAGCCTCAGTTGATCAGCTGGAAGGAAAACTTGTTCACAGAGAGACACGAACAAGGACAGCCCCCCCCCCCAGGCGCCCAGCTTTCTCACACACCACAGGACAGGCCGGTCGGCGGAGGGGGCTGGCCCCAGGACGGCCCTGAGGAAGCAGTCTTTGCTGTCACACGGATCAGTGGGTCCTAAACCCTTTAGACGAAAGGAGATCCTCCGCACTGCTCTTTTCTATTGTTTTGTTTTGTTTGTCTTTGTTTTTTGACACAGGGTCTCACTAGGTAGTCCAGGCTGACCTTGAACTCACTATGCTGCCCAAGCAGGCCTTAAACTTGCAGCAATCCTCCTGCCTCAGCCTCTGATGTGCTGGGTTTACCAGTGTACATCACCACACCAAGCTCCAAACTGCTCTTTAAACTCTCTCCTTTACCTCTCTCTCAAAAAAATAAAGGACACAAGTTCAGCTCACTTAATGCCACAGTGCCCCTTTGTGGGTGGCTGTGATATATCCCAAATCAAGCAGATTCAAATTTAGACAAGAATTTTCTTACATGACTCAGTATTTTAGCAAGGCACAGTGGTGCACTCCTGTAATCCTCACACTCGGGAGCCTGAGGCAAGAGGATTGGCTCGAGTTCTAGACCAACCTGGACTACATAGTGAGTTCAAGACCAAAAAAATGAAATTAATATTTTATAATTGGAAGCGCCTGCCTGGCAAGCATAAGGTCATGAGTTTGATTCCCAGCACCAAAAAACAAAAAAGGAAAAAAAAAGAAAAAAAAATTATCATTGAATAGAGGTAACCTATTAAGTTATTTTACACTACAATGAAAAACTGAATATAGTTTTAGAGAGGTGTTACCACTTGATCGTCTCCATCTAGTAACCTCTACGGCATTATTATCTTTCAACCCCGTGTTTGCTCGTTTTAGCTTGATTTTGCCTGCTTCCTGCCAAATATCGTACCCGCTGTCTGTGGAGACCACAGCAGTGCTGGCGAACTTGTCAGAGCTCTCGGCGACAGCCAGCAGCCTGCCGCGCACTGGCGCCCTAGGCTCGCCACCCCCGCAAACCCGGCCCCTCTCCGGCCTCCGAGGTCAGCGGGATCCCTCTGCAGGACGGGTCTCCCCAGCCAGGGGACCGCGGGACCCGAGGTCAAGGCCAGAGCCACGTGGGCTGCATGCGACCCCAGCGCCCTGGTTATATTTCCCTTCTTCCAGGCGCCCCGAGTCCCTTAGCGATCCCGGACACTTCCCCCACAGTGGGTAGATGAGGCAAAGCCCGGAAACCGCGCCCTGGGAGACAGGGTCCAAGGTCGGAGAGAATGTTTCTAGGTAAAGCAGCTCAGATCACCCATATTAAAGCAAAACAAAAACAAACACAATCAAACAAAAAACCCAAACCGTGCCCAGGCCTGCATGCTGGGAAATGGGCCCTTCCCACCTGTGAGAGGGGCAGGCAGCTCCCCACCTGTGCTAGGGTCCCCGCTTTTCTCCTGTAAACCGAGCCTCAACTTGCTATAGAGTCACAAATTGCAGACTTCCGCCCCCAAAGCCACAGAACCATTCTGGGCTCCAGACTATTCCGTTTCTTAAATCCCTGCGTGTCTGATTAAAAAATGAGATCTAATCCACTTATGTAACTCAAAGAATTTAAGTGGGTGAAAAAAGTCAGACAAGGAACAGAAATATAAAGTCAGTTTTTCTTTCTATTTTCTGAAAGCGTGAGTGGGGAGGCTGGGGTTACAGCTCAGTGGCACAGCGCCTGCCTGGCAAGCCACAAGGTCCTGAGTTCGATTCCCAGTTGCAAAACCAAACGAAAGAAAAAAATAAAAATAAAAAAAAAATAAAACATGGGTGGGAACCTCAAATTCCTAAATGTCCAAAGCCACGGGACAGAGAATACACTGTGCCAAGCCGCCAGCATCACGAGCAAAGGCAGCTCCGTCCTCAGCCCGGCTTCTTCCAGAGCTTAGAGATCTCAGTTTCAATGGCACCAAGCACTTCAGGAGAGACACCCAGTAAACCAAGAAGAAAGCTGCTTCGTACAGGAAAAGCAAGAAGGTAGGGAAGAGGTTCTGCTTGTTTTTACCATATACCCTTTAATAAGTTGCTCTAAAATGTTTACTGCGAGCACAATTTACTTCCAGAAAACTATTTTTTGTTTTCATTATTGTTGTTGTTGAGACAGGGGCTCTCCATATAGTTCAGGCTGGCCTTGAATTCATAGCAATGTTCCTGCCTCAGCCTCCTATACCACCACGCCAAGCAAGCAAATTTTTTTTAACAGAAACTTCATGAACAAGAAAAGAATGGAATAATATATTCAAAGTGCAAAAAGACAAAATTCTTAAACTGCTAACCAAGAATACTCACTGCCAGGCATAGTGACACACACCTGTAATCCCAATGCTCGGGAGGCTGAGGCAGGAGGATCACCAGGAGTTTAAGGCCAACTTGGACTACATAGTGAGTTCAAGGTCAGTCTGAACTGGTGAGATCCTATCTCCAAACAAACAAACAAACAAACAAAAAGAAAGATAGCAAGAGAGGGGAAAAAGGAACAAAAGAACTATAACCCAAAGTAAACAACAAAACAGCAATAGGAAATCATTTCATATTAATAATCATATTACAAAGTGATTAAAACACCCAATAAAAGGACAGAGAGTGGCTGAATGGATTACAGAACAATATCCAAAGCCAGGTGCGGTGGCTCATGCCTGTAATCACAGCACTTGAGAGGCTGAGGCAGGAGGATCATGGTGCGTTTGAGACCAGCCTGGGTTACAAAGTGAGCTCAAGGCCATCCTGAACTGCATAGTGAAACTCTATCACAAAAAAAAACAAAAACAAAAACAAAAACATAACATCTAAAAAAAAAAAAAATCCAATAGCCAGGAAAAATGGTGCACATTTGTAATCCCAGCACTCCAGAAGCTGAGGCAGGAGGATCACTGAGCGTTTGAGGCCAGTCTTGGCTACATAGTGAGACCTTGTTTCAAAAAACAAACAAATAAACACAAAAACAGAACAACATCCAAGCATCTTCCAACAACAGAGACTGAGTGGAAATCTAAGGACAGATAGGCTGAGTGCAGTGGTGGAAGGAGAGGTTCCATCAAAAGGCATCCAAAAGAAAGCAGGGGCGGCTAAACTTCACTGTGAAAAGAAACAGACTTTCAGTCAAAACTAGCAAAACAGATCAAGAAGAACACCATATAATGACAGCACTGTCAATCTACCAGGAAGATATAACAATTATAAATCTGTAACGTGCATGCACCTCAGATCAGAGCCCCTAGTACAGTAAACAATTCCAGATCAGAAGGAAAAGTAGATAGCAACTCAGGACTAGCAGGAGACTTCGGCATCCTGCTTTCCATAACGGAGAGGAGAGCCACACAGAAAAAGTAAAGACTCAAATAATAAAACCAGAAAGAGAAATGGAACAGCTGATACTTCAGAAAATAAAAGAATCACATGAAACTAAAATGAATAATACATGCCAACAAGTGGGAAATCCATTACTGTAATTCCTGTAATCTATAAGACTTAGTCATGAAGAAATGGAAAGTCTAAACAGATTCATAGCAAAGGAGTAGACTGAATCAGTAATCAAAAACTTCCCAACAAGTAGGCATAGTGGCACATGCCTCTAACCCCAGTTCTATGGGAGGTTGAGGCAGGAAGATTGCAAGTTTGAGTCCAGCCTGAGCAATTCAGCAAGATTTTGTCTTAAAATAAAAAATAAAAAGGACTGGAGATATAGCTCAGTACAAAGACCCTAGGTTCAATTCCCAGCACAGAAAGGAAGGAGGAGGGAGGAAGGGAGGGAAGGAAAAATATGAAAGAGAGAGAGAGAGAGAGAGAGAGCAAGAGAGGGAGAGAGAGAGAGAAACTTTCAAACAAAGAAAAGTCCAAGATGAGCTAACCTCATAGGCGAATGTTGCCAAACATTTCATGAATTATAGTCAATTCTTGTAAACTCTTACAGGAAATGGAAACCAAAAGCACTTCCAAATTCATCTCAGGAGACCAGCATTACCCTGATATGACAGCCATACAACTACCACAAAAAGAGAACACTGCGGGCCAGTATCCCTGATGAAAATACATCAGACTCCTCAACAAAACACAAGCAAAGTGAATCCAACAGAAATACTACACATGGCAATCGAGTGGGGTTCATTTGTGGGATACAAAGATGGTCTAACATAGGTAAATCAATTAATGCAGTACACCACATTAACAGGATGGAGAGTAAAAATCATAACCATCTCACTAGATGCAGAAAAGCCTTCGATAAAATTCAACAAGTTCATATAAAAGCTCTCAACAATCTAGGAACAGAGGGAAATTACCTCAATGTGTAAAAGGTCATATTTGTAACCCCTCAGCCACCATCCTACTCGGTGGTTACAAGCAGAAAGCTCTCCACTAAGATTAGAAATGAGGCAAAATGTCCAGCCTCTCCACATCTAAAAAACATAGTAACGTCAGTGTGTTTACACAGCAAGACCTGGTCTCCGAAAACAAAGGAAAAAAGGAGGAGAACCAGGAAGCGCCCTTCCCATGATCCAGCTGGCGCACAGGCTGGGAGACAAAAGAGCTGAGCTCCCCTGCCCCCACCAAGCAACCAGCCAATTCAGAGGAACACAGACTGGGGTAACAGCAACTGAGGTACAAAAACAACTTAATGCTTGTACTGTTTGATTGACATTGCAGGCCTAAAGCTGGTAGTCTGCGCATCTATTTAGAGGGTAACAATATGCAATATAGCAATAATGGGGGATTTCCTTCTGTCTTGTCCTTGAAATCCAGTATTGTTCTCACTGCTTTATTTTGCTCCATTTTACTGTTTTGTTTTTTCAGTGTTCTGTTTTTATTGGTTCTATTCTGTTCTGTTTCATTTGATTTTATTATGTCTGATGGTATAGACAGCTACTTTAAAGATAACAAGAAGCAATACAGTAGCAACGGTTGGTTTCCTATTATCCTGTTTTGAAGTCCTGTATCACTTTCACTGTTTGGTTTTGATTGGCTTTATTCTGTTTTATTTTGTTTGGTTTTATTCTCTTTAAAATAAAAAAATTAAAAGTAATAAAAAAAGAAAAAAATTCCATAAAGTTGCAGGATACAAAAGTAAGATGAAAATCAGTTGTTTGTTTGTATGCACTAGATAATGAACTATCCAAAAAGGAATTTAGGAGAATAATCCCATTTTTAATACTATCAAAAAAAATGCTTAGGAATAAATTTTACTAGGGAAATGAAAGACTTGTCCACTGAAAAGTGTCAAATCTTGGGAAAAGAAATTGAAGAAGAAAAACAAATGGAAAGACACTTAGTGCTCATGGACTGAAAGACACATTGTTAAAATGTTCATCCTACCCAAAGCTATCTACAGATTCATTACAACCCTGTCAAACTCATAAGGATATTTTTTACAGAAATAGGAAAAAAATAAAAAATTCATATGGAAGCACAAAAAATCTCAAATAGCGAAAATGAGCTAGAAAAAGAACAAGACAGGAAGTTTCACATTTCTGGATTTCAAAATACAACTCAAAGCTACAATAGTTGAAACACTGTGGCACAGCATGGCATGGAGACAGATGCACAGGTCAGTGAGATAGAATAGAGGGCCCAGAACTGAAGCCAGGCAGATGCGGTCAGCTGGCCCCCAGTGAGGGTGTGGAGAGAATGCACATGGGGAACGAGGGTGTCTTCAACAAGTGGCGTTAGAAAACTGCACATTCCCACACAGAACAGACACAAACCCTTATCTCATACAGCGCAAATACCAACTCACACTGGAGTTACAGAGTTAAACATTAAGACACAAAACTGTGCAATGCCTGGAAGGAAAAGTTAGGGAACAGCTTCATGATGCTCATCTTGACCTTGATTTCATGGTGACACTAGAGGTAGAGACAGACAAAGTGGGCAACACCAAACCACAAAGCCTCTGATCAGTGGGGTGGAGAGATGGCTATGAGGCAGGAGAAAATATTTGCAGTTCCTACCTAGCAAAGGTTCACAGCACAATACCAAAAAATGAATAATTGCCTTTTAAAATGGACAAACCAGGAGTAATGTTGCATGCCTGTCCTGTAGTTGCAGCACTCAGGAAGCTGAGGCAGGACAGTCGCCATGAGTTTCAGGGGAGCCTGGAATACATAATGAGTTAAAGACCAGCCTGAACTGCACAATGAGACCCTGTCTATAAAAATCAGAAAAAACAAACAAACAAACAAACAAACAAAAAAAAAAAAAACGGGGGTGGGGTGGGGATATAGCTCAGCAGCACAGTACCTGCCTGGAAAAAGCAAGGTCCTGAGTTTGATTTCTGGTATAAAAAAAAAAAAAAAAACAAGCAAGAACTTGAGCAGCCATTTCTCTGAGGAAGGACGTGTTCACCAGCAGTCTATGAAAAGCTGCATCAGAGATTATGGGGAAATGTAATTCACAACTCCAGCAAGGTCCTGCCCCATGTGTACGTGGATATTTATCCAAAAATAAATATTGAAAAGAGTGTGGGGAATAGGAACGCTTATGGAAATGTAAAATAGTGCAGCTGCGAAGGAAAACAGCATGGAAGTAACTCAAAAAATTAAAACTAGCATGGTGGCACATGCCTGTAATCCCAGCACTCAGGAGGCTGAGGCAAAAGGATCACTGTGAGTTCAAGGACAGCCTGGACTATGTAGCAAGACCTTGTCTCAAAAACAAACAAAAAAAGTAAAACCACAACTACTGGATGATACAGTGTCATTTCTGGGTAGACACCCAGAACTGAAATCAGGATCCCAGAGACACCAGCACCATTATGTTCAGCTCACAGTAAGGAGAGAGCCAAGTACTGACAAACTGGACATGGTGGCACATGCTTGTAATCTCATGCTCTGGGAGGCTGAGGCAGGAGAACTGCAAGTTCAAGCCCAGTCTGGGCAATTTAGCAATATAACAAGACTCTGACTGGAAATAAAACTAAACAAGAGGCTGGACAGCGGCTCAATGTGAAGGCCCTGTGTTCAACCCCCAGTTATCCCCAGCCTACCTCAATTTCTTTTGGTGAGGGGAGGGGAGTTTAAAACTGGATCACAATGTAGTATAAGCTGGCCTCCAACTTACAGCAATCCTCCTGCCTCGGCCTCCTGAGTACTAGGATTACGGGCATGTGGCAGGCACCATGCCCAGCTCCAAATACTTACTAACAGAGAAACTAAAAAATAATAGCAATAATAACATGGAATACACATTTATAATTTTCCCTTTTAAAAGAAAAAACTTTTGTAATACACAACAACATGGATAAACCTTAGATAAGACGTTATACTAAGAGAAAAAAGCCAAAAGCAGAAACACAGATACTGCATGGTTCTACCCATATATGGTGTCTAAAATGGTTATGGAAGGCAAAATATGGAAGGGCGCAAGCCGGGGACTGGGTAGAATCATTAACCAGCAGAAAATTTCGGTTTTGTAAAATGAGCAAGTTCTCAAGAGCTGCTGTGCTACCCTGTGTGCGTAGATAACAATTCTGTATCGTGTCTTTGATTTAGTTTTTGTTTTGCAACAAGATCTCCCTATGCAGCCTAGGCTGACCTTGAACTTACAGCAATCATCCTGCCTCAGCTTCCTGCTGT